>JAHBCN010001203.1:0-126396 GCA_019359885.1 Listronotus oregonensis | reverse complement strand
TTGTACTTGTAGTAAGCATGAAATGGGTATTTTTTTATTTTTCTGGTCTATTGGGGTCCCTAACGTAATCTAAGGTTTCCCACCAAAATTTTTGAGGGGAGAACGACAAAAAACCCAAATTTTTTTTAACCAGTTTTTTCGATTTTCTCAAACTAATTTATCGTTTTTTTTCCATATTTTTTTAAAGATTTTAAAATTTCCCAATTTTTTTAACAAAGTCGTTTAACTCTAACAGCAGCAACACACCCAAAAATTGTCTTTTTTTTGCCAACATTAAAAAATATATCTTTATTAATCTTTTATATTTCTTTTAAACTGTAAAGTATTAAAAAAACATAAAATTGATTAGAGTTATAAATGGTTGACTTAAAAAAAAGGGTTTTGTTTTTATAAAAGAAGATAAAACATAGTTCGAAAGGGGGAACATATTTTTTACATCAAAAAACCCATTAAAACTTTGACTTATCTGTGAAGGTAATTCTGTAAAAATCTCATAAAAATGCTATTTACCATATTTGATGGAAGTGTTTTAAATCTATGTTTCAAATATATTGGTTTGTTAAGTTTACATTGTTGAATACATTTTTTTGAGTGCCTGCTGCACATATCATATTGATTAGAAATTAAAAGTTGGCAAGTCAAAGGCGAAGAAAATAAAAAAATTTTTGAAAACAACAAAAAAGAATTAAAGTGAATTTTAATCTAGAATGGGTCTAATAATTGATAAACCTAAGCCTGGGTAGGGACCACAAATGATGAAAATACTCTAGGCGTTTTTCCATAACCCAAATAAGTGCAGAAATCACAGGAGAAAAATTGTGACTTAATTAAAATGTTTGTTTAATTTTAAAAAGCATAGTATCTGTCTATAAAATTAATACAAATGAATTTAAATTTACATTAGACCAGACAAGAACATTATATTTATCATTGTATTATTGGTACTATATGCCCAGTACAGTTCATAAGGTGTTCGGGGTGATATAATCGAATTTTTGACTTACCAGTTGGTCAGCTTTCGGAGGGTGCTTTGGAGCAAGACATAAGGAATGTCGAAAATTCGATTAAATAGCCCGTAAGTGCCTAGAATATCTGCGAATACTGATATAATTAGAACGCTTTTGTTAACACCCGATCTCCCTTTAGCTAGCCTCAGAAAATTTAAATCAAATGGAAAACTCTACCAAATTTGATTTTCAGTTAGAAAAGTACGTTTGTATTAAAAATCCTGTGGATTCCCCTATTTCTTTGATTTTTTGTAACTTAAATTTAATTAAAAAATCAAGTGGTTCTGATTTAGAATAATTAGCCTAAAATTTTTATTTATGATTCATTTTTGATTATTTATTTTGTTTTGCAAGCTATTGCTTATTCTAAGAATGGGTTTTTATGTTAAGTAGTTCTATATTAAAAGTTATTTACTTATATTAATATGTTTTATTTTTCAATTTTAAAGAATTAAATAAGCTCTGTTGTATTTCATTTTGTATACATGAAATTATCTGTTAAAAACCTCAACACTGTATACCCCAGTCGTGATCCAAACTTAAAAACCCCTTAGAAAGTATACGACGGGCTGTAGAGAACAATTTATTTTGTTTTAAGTTGCATTTGGTGTAATCAGAGTTATGATTTTTGTCCCGTCATACCATAAGATCGTAACACTGTGCGTCACCCCTCCCTCCTAACTACTCCCCTCCCTCCTTCACTCTGCCGCTTTAAAAACCAAAGCTAGGGCTTTTTTAAGTCAACCATTTTCAACCATACTCAATTTTATGATACTTTTAATACTTTGGACGACTTATAAAGAAATATGAAGGAGTTAAAAGGAGGATTTGGAGATTTTTTGAAATGTTGGCAAAAATAGACAATTTTTGACGGGCTGTAGCTAACTCTTTATTAGAGTTAGACGAACGAGACTTTAGTTAATAAAGATTGTAGGAAATTTAATGCACTTTAAAAAATATAGGATAAAAAAATCGATAGGACTATTAGTTTCCAAGATATATCGAAAAACTGAAAAAGTCCAAAAATTCGTCGTTTTTGGGCTGTCAAAAGTTCTCCCATCAAAAATTGTGGGGGAAACCACAGATTACTGTTATTAGCACCCTAATAGACCAATTAAAACAATAAAATTAAATAGCTTATTTCATACTTACTTGGGCCCTATTTTAAATGACAGTTTGATTGGGCTACTGAGTTAGACTTTCGATATATTAATATTTTTTTTTAATTGGTATAAGATTTTAAACTATTCAATTTTATTGACACAATGACATTTATTGGGATGTCATTTGCTCATCGACTATTATAATTTTAATGTTTTTACCTGAACTACAATATTTAATTTCTGCTTAAGGCCGTTTGCATCTGTTGAAGTAATTATTAATAAAGCATGTCCTAGTATACCATATGCCTTCAGTAGGCCTGTGGATGTGAGAGTTACCATTTGATCTGCCGAGCTATATATTGATTTATCTGCTAATAACTCAGTTGATGGAACTTGATCACCAGGTAAACTAAAATAAAATTAATTAGTGATGTGAATAGCGAATTTTTTAAGATGCACGTAAGTTGCAACTTCAAATTACTCGGCATTCTGGGGAAAACCTCATGGAATAGTTCAAATATTGTACACAAATAAAAGGACTTCCATTTTCGCAACTATACTTACATATTTGAAAGTATTTTTTTTTTGAAAAAAAAAATTTGTTGTTAGTAATCTTAATATTCTAAAAATGAAAAACACTTACGCGTATTCTATGTGGGTCACAGAATCCATATTGGTTTCAAGCTGGACCTGAGAAAATGGAGCCATTAAAAGAGTACCGCCGTGAACATGATGGGGATGTGTAAGAGTAAACTCAGGAATAATTTCAATATCAACAAATGCTGAGTACATAACCGTATGTACATTAGGTTTGTTTGCAACAATGCCAGGGGCTGTTACATTCACAAATACTCGTGTGTTACCCGCTTGAAGACCTGTTAATTTCAGTACGATTCTGTCAGGACGACCAATATTAATGCCTAAAAAATTAATTACAATATTAGACCTGTTTTTAAATATATTAATTTAAACGATAGTAAGCATAAAAAATCACTCTCTAAGTAATTATATTTGGATTTTATTATTATTATTTTTTTTTAACTACATTCCTCTATAGAGGTTTACTTTCAATAAATTGAGTTTATTCAATTCATAAATTTCATTAAAACAATGTTATCCTCATTCAGGATTTTACTTTTAAAGTCACGTATCCATTTCGTGAGCCTGTCGCGAAAGGCATGTTCGTTACGGTTGCTTCGGAAAGTGGATACCAAACCGGTGCGCAGGCCAAGTAGAACACTAACGCGGTCGAGCCAAATTTTGTCGGTCTTTTTAGTGCGACAAAGTTGTACAGTTACGGGCGAAAAATTCCGGATACACGATTTTTCATTATGTAATTCAGGCTTAGCTTGCCTAATCTATATCACCTCAACCTTACCTGAAAATTGTCAATGTGACAAAAAATAGATGTAAAATATATTTAGAATTTAGAATAAAATGAATAGACTAAACGAACTACAAAGAGCAAGACTGATTATTTTATTTGAAGAGTACCGTCCAAGATTTTAAGCGAAAGTGGCAAAATAGCGGCTCCTTAAATAGATTGTGGGGAAGTGCCAAAAAAGAGTATTAAACGAGGAACAAAATAATAGACTGATTACTTATTTGGAAAACCATCCATTCCAAACAGCCGAGGAAGCACATAGACAAACAGAATTTCCTGCATCTGTTTGGGTAGTAAGACGCCCCGTCAAGGAAAGATCCAATTTAAGAAATCATGCTGCTGTCAAAAAACCATTTTTAACGGCTGTTAACAAAGATCAGAGAGTGGGATTTGCTTTGCAGTATTTACAGGAAAGGTTGGAGTTTTGAAGAAATGTCGTTTTTACGGATGAGTAGACTTTTCAATCTTGTTATAATGGGCAAGTTAGAATGTACAGACCTCGAAACACAAGATTTGAAGAGAAGTATACCCAAACAGTTAAAGCAAGTGGTAGATTTTCAGTTAATGTGTGGGGATATATTACTGCAGGAGGCTTTGGGCTTTGCTACCGCTTTAATGGAAGATTTACAGGAGAAGTTTATATATGTATATATTACAAAATGTTATGCTACCCTCATTAACTAATATCTTTCCAAGTCATTTAAATATAACTTTGAAGATTTAAAATAACGTCAGAATGGTATATGCTTGGTCTTAATGTTTTTTCTGACCGATGTGTACGAATTTAAGTGTTAGATATTGTATATTTTAGCCTGTAATGCTTCTCTTCGTAAAAGATTTATTTTTTTATTCGTTTTTGTTCTTGATGACTATGAGGATAACTATTTGATTTTAACCGATATGTTTTTTTTTTAATTTTTAAATCTGTATTGTTTATGTTATAAAATATTTACTTTTTGTTCATTTTAGGAATTTTTAATAGAAATGTTTGACAATGTGTATTTATAAGCTATCATTTTATTGTTGTTTCTCAAATTGTTGTGTTATGACTTGTGAAAATACTATCTAGTATGTACAGGGTGTACAACTAAGAAAGGAGTCCTGCTGTATCTCATTAACAGCTTATCATAAGTTATCGAAATAAAAATAAAAATATAGTAAAAGTTGCCAAAATAAATCGCTGGAAATTATTTTTGAGTTTCTAAAATACCCGTTAGGGGGCGTAACTGCAACCTTAAATCTAAAAAAGTGATGTTTCTGTGAATTTTGCTAAATTAACGTAACAAAAAATACCTTATCTTTAAAGTCGAGGAAAATCTAAAACTTTTTTGTTTGACAATTTTTGCTGTATCTCTAAAAATAAAGTGGTGGGGGGTATTCAAAGGTTTCCGTAAAACACACCCTGTATCTTCGAAACGGCTAAGCCGATTTTAACAAACTTGGGCTGGTTGAAAAGAGCTATTTTTGGGCTATGAATCTTAAAATATTTAAAGTTTTGTTACTTTCACATGTCGCCGCTAGAGATCGTTTTTCAAAATTTCAACAGAAATGGTTAATTTTCTCAAAAAAAAACTAAATGCATTGGCACAATTTTTTTAAATAAAAAAGTAGATAAATAATGCCCAAACAAGCTCGCGAAAATCGCATCTCGATATCTTGTTTCTTACCTAAAATTTAGGCCAAAGAAAATTTTATACGTCAATATCTTAAAAACTATAAAAGCTACAAGAAATAATATATGACATAAATTATGTATTTTTACAAAACCTTTAATTTAGGTTATATAATCTTCTCGTCTAAATGCAATACTTTACGAGTTATAATCAAAAAATGAAATTTTCAGGATTTTTTTAAGGTATACCCCTAAAATTCGCTTTTTTGATTATAACTCGTAAAGTACTGCATTTAGATGAAAAAATATTTAGGCTAAATAAGAGGTCTTGTAAAAATATACAATTTATGTTTGATAAAATTTCTTGTAGCTTTTATAGTTTTTGAGATATTGACGTATAAAATTTTCTTTGCTCTAAATATTAGGTAAGGAACGAGATATCGAGATGCGATTTTCGCGAGCTTGTTTGGGCATTATTCATATACTTTTTTATTAACAAAAATTGTGCGATTGAATTTAATTTTTTTGAGAAAATTAACCATTTCTGTCGGAATTTCGAAAAACGCCCTCTAGCGGCGACATGTGAAAGTAATAAAACTTTAAATATTTTAAGATTTATAGCCCAAAAATAGCTCTTTTCAACCAGCTCAAGTTTGTTAAAATCGGCTTAGCCGTTTCGAAGATACAGGGTGTGTTTTGCGGAAACTTAATTACCCCCCACCACTTTATTTTTAGAGATACAGCAAAAATTTTCATACAAAAAAGGTTTAGATTATCCTCTACTTTAAAGATAAGGTATTTTTTGTTACGTTAATATAGCAAAATTCACAGAAACATACTTTTTTAGATTTAAGGTTGCAGTTACGCCCCCTAGCGGTCATTTCAGAAACTCGAAAATAATTTCCAGCGATTTACTTTGGCAGTTTTTACTATACATATTTTTTTTAAATTTCAATAACTTACGATAAGCGGTTAATGAGATACAGCCGGCCTCCTTTCTTAGTTGTACACCCTGTATATTTATCAATAAATAGTATCATTATTATTAATAATATCTTTAATATTTTTGTTTTCTTTTTAATAGATTTAAAAATAAAATATATAATATTCCTATTAAACAGTCAATTTTTGTGAAAAAGTGTGCACTTTTCAATTTTATTAAAAAATAATAATTGCTTATTTAAAAAAAAATCACGTTTTTTACCAGTTTAACTGTCCAAGGCCTTTAAGGGGAAAACCCAGTTTACGCAATTTCGAAAATATGACAAAAAATATTAACATAAGTGTCTGGAATTTTTCGCCCGTAACTGTATAATATCGAAATGATGCACACCAAAACCAATTTAAGAAGATAAAAATGATAAAAGAGATAATTTTTTTTTAACATAAACTAAAAATAATTTTAAAAAATGCCAGTAAATGAAAGTTGTACTTTAAAGAAAATTAAAAAATTTAATACAAAATTACCTTAACTACCTAAACAAAAACATTCAGTCTAAAAAGTATTGAAGTTTTGGAACTCTTAGAAGATTTATATCGTTTGAGCTTTTTTTTTCGTTATAACATTTATTTTCTTACGTAATTATTTTCCTTTCCCAGACATAAAAAATATTGTTTATAAGGCATAATCTTGTAGGAAAAATGTAAAAGTGTCATGGAAATTATATTTGATTTATTTTAATTTATTTTTTTATATATTTTTTTGGGGAATATTTAAAGTCACGCCAACTTACGTCGTTTGCACGACATCAGTTTAATAGAAAAACTGTTTTAAATAACGATAATTTTTTCTTTATACCCACCATCACTTGCACGACAATTTTTAAACAAATCAGCGAATAAATAAATTTTAGCGACGGCTAAAAATGGAGATTGCACGACAAAAAGACAAAATGTTATGACAAAAATGAAATTAGCGATTAAAGTGGTGTTTTAAACGTCAATAAAAGGCAAAAAATAGTACAAAAATGTATTGCACGACGTAAAAAAAAACATATCAAATAAAAATATATAACGTAAAAACAAATATTTTGTGAAAAAATATTAATAAATAAAAAAACAGATTTTTAAACGAAACATTTTCTAAATGTAAAAAATAAATAAACTTATTTTAATTTACTGAAAAAATTGAAAGAAATATCTTCCTTTCAATTTTTATTAGACAATTAAAGCTTTCTTGGCCTTTGCTGGGCGTCCGCGTTTACGTTTTTGTCCCAGTGGTATTAGTTTGGCTGCATTCGATACATCAACCAATTTTAATCGGATCTTTATACCCAAAACATGCTTACACTTCAAGTGTTTCAAAAAATAAGGACATGTGCATTTTGATTGACTTAAATCTACATAGTTAATAGTAATAACCCAAATGCTGTAATTGTATTTTTTAAAATCATCAAACGTTTCCCATTTACCTTCCATTTCTTTAAATTCAGAAATCAGCTGAGTGGTGATTAAATTAGCATTTGATTTTGAACAGGTATAAAATAGTTGACAAACTCCATCCTTACTTTCTTGTAAAACTTTCTTATTTGACATTGCCCATTGGTAGGCATTGGTCCATTGTTGCAAAGATGTTGAAGAAATTTCACAAAAGTTTTTAAAATTTGGACATTCAGGAGCTCTCTCTTTTGACCATTTGGTTAGTAGGTCCAAAACACTATTTAAGAATTGGCCAACTGGAAGCCTTTCTTTCTCTTAGTGCAGTGTTTCCCAAACTTATCTAAAGCGCGACCCATTTTTGTTAAAAAAATTGTTCACGACCCCCTACTCATCACCCAAACCAAAATGGCGACAAAAATAGCGTGCCTAATTTACAACTGATGGTTTCTCAAATTTTATTTTACTTTACTGTTTAAGTTTAAACTAAATACATTTAAAAAATTCAACAATTATTTTAATAATTGCGATCTGTTCCACTAGTAAACTAGTAGTACTTCTGCCAGACTAGCATTTACAATAAAAATAAATAATAAAAAGTCGACTGCACATTGTACACCGCGACATCTTTGTTTGTGTCTACATCGCAATACTTTTCCATGATATTCGCGAAGGCTCTACTCCTTACTTCGCTAGTAGATGGCACTCTGGAACGTTCTCGTAGCCTCGTTTCGGCTTTATATAAGCGGCGATGTGCAATGAGACCTCAGTTCGAAACAGCGCGTTGTGGCGAATGCAGCGGTATTAAGTAATGAGTAAATATTTTGCGACTTACGTATTCCCGTTTACGTATTTACGTCTACGATAAATTACAAATTATGGATAAGTTTTTAAAAAGAAGTGCAGAACCATCTACGTCTGAAAGTGGCAGTAATAAAAGAAAAACAGACTTTACAGTGATGATTATCTTAAATATGGTTTTACCATTATTTCCAATAAACCACAATGTGTTATTTGTGGAGAAGTATTGTCAAACGAAAGCATGAAGCCATCAAAGTTACTTCGACATTTAAATAGCAAACATCCAGATAAAAAAGACAAACCCGTAGAATTCTTTGAAAGAAAGCTGAACGTCCTTCACAAACAGCAAGATACTTTTCAATTGGCAACCACTACTAACGAAAAAGCATTATTAGCAAGTTATAAAGTTGCTTATCGCGTTGCCAAAATTAGTAATCCGCACACAATTGCTGAAAATCTGATTTTGCCAGCAGCTGTTGAAATGGTACATATAATGATCGGTGAAAAAGAGGCTGCAAAGTTAAAAACAATACCTCTGTCAAATAATACTATCCAAAGAAGAATTAGTGATATGGCAGAAGATATTCAAGCGCAAGTTGTGGAAAATCTTAATAAATGCACGTACTTCTCTCTTCAAATGGACGAATCCACGGATATATCTAACTGTGCCCAATTTATTACGTTTGTAAGATATGATACAAATAATGGCATTCAAGAAGATATTTTATTTTGTTCCCCATTGGAGACCAATACCACTGGAAAATGTTTATTCGACAGTTTTGTGAAACGCACAAGTAAATATGTTATTGACTGGGGAAAATGTATTGCTATATGCACGGATGGCGCTAAAGCTATGACAGGACATCAATCTGGTCTTGTCGTCAGATTACAAGAAATAATGCCTAATGCCACATGGAGACATTGTTTTTACATCGAGAAGCTCTGGCGTCAAAAGCTTTACCTCCTGAAATGGACTATGTTATGAAAACCATCATTAAAGTTGTAAATTCCATTAAAGGAAAAGCTTTACAGACCCGTATTTTTCGAAAAATCTGCGAAGACATGGGTGCTATATTTCAAAATCTTCTTTATCACACCGAAGTAAGGTGGCTTTCAAGGGGCAACGTCTTAAAAGAGTATTTCACTTAAGAGCAGAGCTTTTAATGTATTTGAAAGATGAGAAGTCCCCATATGAAAATCAATTTTCCGATCCTATTTGGCTTTTGAAACTAGGTTTCCTTGCTGATATTTTCGAACAATTAAAGATTTTGAACAGTAATTTGCAAGGTCGCGACATTAATATAATTACAGCCACAGATAAAATTAAGGGGTTTATAAGAAAAATCGATTTATGGTCAACTTCACTTGGCAAAAAGCAGCTCGATTCATTCCAGTGCATTCAGGAAATTATAGAAAATGTATGTTACAATGCTACAAATTTTGAACAAGTTTTTGCAGGCATGCAAGTTACTTTGCTTAATTTAAAACAAAAGCTCTGTGATTATTTCCCCGAAGAAATTCAAAACAGTTACGACAGTTGCAGATGGATACTGAATCCGTTTTTAGCCGATTCCTTTCAACATGCTGAAATACCAATAAACATGAAAGAACAACTTATTGAAATATCAAGTGATGGAATGTTCAAGCTGCAATTTTTCCCAGAACCCGGACGAATTTTGGACCAAAAGATGCAGGAATACCCTCAGTTGGCGAATGAAGCTGTAAAATGTTTGGTTCCATTTGTAACATCATATTTATGTGAGTTAAGTTTCTCGTCTATGACTGCCATTAAAACAAAAGTGAGAAATCGTCTCGTACTTCAAAACGATATAATTGTGTGTGTCTCAAATACACAGCCTAGATTTGAAAGACTAGTTTCAAAAAAACAGGCGCATGGGTCTCATTAACATTGTAATATTTGACTTTATTTTTTTCTTTTATTTTTAAGGACTTTTTAAGAACTTTTAATATTTAGTTTTTTATGTTTCGTTTGATAATTAATTGTTAATTTTTATTTACGGCTTTATTAAAATAAAAATACATGATTTAACAAAGTAGTGTTTTTGTCTTATTTTGGAAATTTCCGGCGACCCCCCTAGTACCTCATTGCGATCCCCCAGGGGGTCGCGACCCACACTTTGGGAAACACTGTCTTAGTGTATGTTTTTTTTAATAACAGAGTTTGTTGCTTCAAGTCCATTGTTAGTGCTGGGGTATCCGAGAGCAATTCCTTCTTACTAATTTGAATTCCGCTGCAACCACTGCTTATTAAAGTAGTCAATACATTTTTTTATCTCTATATCGTCTGTCGCCCTCCATTTTTCCAAAAATAGTCTGGATGCTGTAATAAATGTAGTTTCGTTTTTACATGTTTGTAAAGCATCTTGTTTTATATGTTGACATTTGTTCTTAAGTATTTTAAAATACCTTTCAAAATTTTGCATTACGTGAAAGAAACACATTATTCGAACCTGGGTGAAAAACTTGATCCTTGTTGCTTGTTCCAACAATCATTACAGGATAGCCTTGCCAAACTATTTTATATGTGGCGTCAATTTGAACCATTTTCGATTTATTTAAATTTTCCAATAATCTTATAGTTCATAGCACAATTTTAATATCCTGGTCATCTGGATCAAATGATTCACAACAAATATTATACTTCAGTACAAAAACATCATCGACCGCTTTGGGAATTATTTTCCTTTCTTCACACAATTTAATTAATTCCGTTCCAGATATTGTGGGAGATCCATATTTTTCATTTCTTAACTGTTTTAAATATGTGATAATTTTTGATTTTGGGGGTTCAATCATATTTTTTGTCTAATGACAGCTAAAATAGAATTGGGTTTCTGAACGCCTTCATCATATTTTTCTTTAATAAATGTTTTTGTTTTATTATCTAAACCTCTAGATGGCTCCAAATTGTGATTTGTATGATCACATTCTGTTGTAAATAAAGATATTTTTGTATTTGTAGAATGATACAATAAATACAATCCAGCTGCACACTCGTCAACTCTATATTTTCCCTTAGAACAACGATATTCAACCCTGGTCCTATCTCATGTTTCTTTTGAAGACGATTTTTTCCATAAGTTTTGGGATGCTACGGCTTCTTCTGCTGCTTTCTTAGAGTCAAATTCATCTCTTTTGATCCAAACACGATTTGGTTTGTGCTTTCGTTTGGGTTTTGGTCTAGAATCTTCTTCATAATGCAACTCATTATCACTAAAGTCATCAACATAAGTCAGTTCAGAATCCATTTTATTGTATGTCTGAAAACAAGTATGAAGATACACACTTGCTATTAAAATTGAAAGGCCTATTCCTGTTTATCATATTATTTATCCAGAGAATATGCCGCGAAGTCGAATAATCTAACCTAACCTAACTAAACTTTTAGTCTGATACTTGATTTTATTTGGCGTTAAAAGATTAAAACCAATATATTTACACATACACAATGAAGATTATTACATTATTACTCTACTGGAACATTATAAATATTCAAGAAATTAGAGTTGCTTACAACTTCCTAACCTAATAGCTTTCTGCACATACAGATCGGTGTCTGCACACCGTTATCGTAAAAAAGTAAAAATAAATATAAAAGTCCGTCAGTCCCGTGATCGAGTAACAAACACAGTGTTGCCAAAAATCTTTCTTTTCTGTTGCAAAACTTTTGTCGCTGCTATGCTGACGTGCTATTAAATTCTTTTATTTTTATAATATTGTCGTGCTATACACTTTTTCTTATCGTTTATTTGTTTTAATTTTCTGTTGACATTGTATTGTGGATCAGATATTTGTACTGTCACAATATTTCATTTATGTGTAAAATAATATCCTGCCGCTTAATAATTTTATTTGTCGGGTAGTAATTTTTTACGTCGGGTAAAACATTTTTGGCAGTTCTTTATATTTTATTGGCGTTCAAAATAACATTTAAAACGTTAATTTCCCCTTTTTTGTCGGGCTTATAAATCTAACCCCATTTTTTTATATATTTGTATTTCTATTTATTTGATTATTCAGCCAGACCAGTATTAAACGAAAAAACAGACATTTACAAACTTACCCAAGGGATGGTACACGCCAGTTAAGTCTGCTAATAATTTATCATCGACTAGCCATCTAAAAAGTATCTGAGGATCATTGACTGTACCCAAAATAACGGGCGAAATATCTGGCAAACCGAAACACCAAAATGGTACTGTTGCGCCTACTCTGAATCTCGTAAGGGGAGCACCTATCCTGACTCCTTGTAGGGCTACTACAGTTACATCAACTGAATCCTGTAAATAATGAATATTGTCTTTAATATAGAATATTTGTGACGACAACAAATTTCAATAACACTAAAATCTTGGACTTCCATTGTCTTTATTTGTTAATTGATACACAACGTTTCGGTTAGTGATGTTTTTCCAACCGTTTTTAAGTGATAACTAAAACTATTCTTAAAAGCTATGACCTTATATACTATCCGTTGTTCACCGAAGCTTGACCGACTTGTCACGGTTCAGCAACGGCAGCCAGATATTCGGAATGTCTACACTAGGTTTGCTAAATACATTTTGATTGTTTGCAATTATTACAGCTTCTTTAATTTTTTTTTCTTCCAGTGGGTTTCTTTATGAATAATTTTTGCTTCCGACAGTCAACAAAAATACTATAATTAATATGTCCTTCCGAACCCTCTGGGAAACAGAAAAACAGCTTTTAGGACGAGGATTAAACTTTGCCATAGCTTCAAAGCATACACCTACTCTAGACATAATTAGTTCTTTAGAAACAACAACAAGGCTCCAGGGACCAGATGCGGAAGAACTTCGATCCAACGCCCTCAATAGAAAACAAAATTTACAGGACTTTACAAATTTTCTGACGGACGAAACTAGAACAACTCTAACACCTCATAATAGTAAGCCTCCACATCTATATAGACTACCAAAAATACACAAGGACAATATACCTTTAAGGCCAATCACCAGCTCCAGAAATGCACCCACGACTGAAAAATATCTTTTAGAACTGATTAAACTCTTGGCCGGTAAGACACCATCCTTTGTAAAAAACTCCAGTCATTTTGTTGAGATTCTGAATAATGTAGAAATAGGACCACACGATACTTTCGTAAGCTTTGATGTAGAAAATAATAATAATAATAATAAATGTACCAATAGGAGAATCGTTAAGCATTATTCCGGCCAAGCTCAACGAAGATGATACCTTAGTAGAACGCACCACCCTGCCGCTGGATGGAGTGATGGAATTGTTGGAGCTGTGCCTCCGTAGTTCTTACTTTGAAGTGAAAGATAAGTACTATGCGCAGGACGATGGACTTCCCATGGGTTCATCGCTCTCTCCAATGGTAGCAATCATTTATATGGAATGGTTTGAGGAACAGGCAATTAATACTAATCAAACCAAAAGTTTGGCTACGATATGTTGACGATACTTTTATTGTATGGACAGGTAATGAGGAAGAACTTGAAGGTTTCTTAGAACATCTAAATTGTCAACAAAATTCGGCTCTACCTTTTCTCGACGTTTTAGTCAAACGAAATAATGGACATATACAAACCTCGGTATACAGAAAACCTACCCACACTGGACAATCTATACACCAGAATTCCAATCATTCTAACGAAACAAAGCGAGGAGTCATACGTACTCTATAGAACGGCGCGGTGACCTTATGCAACAGTAAAGAATCTCTGCAAGCCGAAATAAGTAATATAACTAGGGATCTCAAGCAAAACGGCTACGGTGAGAGATTGGTTAAGGAAACAATCGATAAATATCAAGATAAAACAAAGAACTCTAATTTGAACAAGACTTTACAGGACCAAATATTTATGACTATTCCGTATATTAAAGGAATTTCAGAAAATATCCGTAGGATAGCGAATAGGTATAATATTAAAACAGCATTTAAATCCCAGACCACTCTGAGAAGTATTCTTACTAAGACGAGACCGGACAACAATGTTTCAAAAAATGACTGTACCTACCAAATTCCTTGTAAATGTGGTGAAGTATACATCGGGGAAACAAAAAGACCACTAGAAATTAGAGTTAAAGAACACAAAAAACATACGGAACAAGGTGAAACGTCGAAATCAGGGATTGCCGAACACGCATTGTCAAAACAACACCGTATACAATGGTCGGAAGCAAACATTATTCATAAAGAAACCCACAGGAAGAAAAGAAAATTTAAAGAAGCTGTAATAATTGCAAACAATCAAAATGTATTTAGCAAACCTAGTGTAGACATTCCGAATATCTGGCTGCTGTTGCTGAACCGTGACAAGTCGGTCAAGCTTCGGTGAACAACGGATAGTATATAAGGTCGTAGACTTTAAGAATAGTTTTAGTTATCACTTGAAAACGGTTGGAGATTCATCACTAACCGAAACGTTGTGTATCAATTAATAAATAAAGACAATGGAAGTCCAAGATTTTAGTGTTATTGAAACCACAACATGGTCTAACACTTTTAAAGAAAGGTAACAACAAATTTAATTTTAATTATCAAGACTATTATATACAGGGTTTTATTAATATTGTACAAAAAAATTTATAGATGATTCTGTGGTTAATTTTAAGAAAAAAAAGTTTATATAAACACGGTTCCGCAAATTCTTCGTTATTAAGATATCGGGTGTTAAATTAAAAAAAAAAGATTTTTCGTAAATATCTCAAATATCCTTCTACCAGTTTTGTAGTTATTTTGTGGCGTTATTTATAGCATTAAAGTGCTAATTTATAATTCATTTCTGGCAAAACAATGTACAAAACTGACTTTTGTGCAATTTTTATATTATCTTTGGAATAAGCAAATAAAAATATTTGTCTTACTTTTCGAGAAATAAAATTCACTTAACTGTCCCTGGACCACACAAGAAACATAGGGAAAAATTTCTTTTGGAAATTATTTTTTATTAACAATAATGCAACAACAACAAATACTAAACACTAAACTAAATGTCATTAACACCTACTAAATTAAGTGTGTGTGTTGGAAATGGCCTCCTTCAGCTTTGATACATGTTTCTTATGTGGTTAAGGAATATGCATTAATTAGATTTTATTTCTTTTCTTAAAAACTAAGAAAGATAAATAAGAAAAAAAAGCTTTATTTTTATTTGCCTAAATCAAAGAAAATATAAATGCACAAAAGTCAGTGACGTACATTTTTTTTCAGAAATATTCATTTGAATCCGCTCGAGACGCCACTGGACTTAATTAACTCAATTAAGTTAGAGCTAAATGAGCAATTTTATGCTATAAATAACACCGCCAAAATACAACAAAATTAAGAGAAGGATGGCTTTACATATTGGGTGGGACAAAGAAATATTGGCCCAAGTTTTAGTTTTTTATTTGAATCCAATTTACAAAAAATTAAAAACTTATAGTCCTTTAAAAAAAGTTACTTTAGGTCGACATCGAACACTCGCCCTTTTGGGGTTAAAATAAGGTGAATAAAAATTGTCTTACCGAAAAGAGTGAAAAAATAAAAGTTTTATTTTCACTCTAGCAGAATTACTTAAACATAGATTAACACACATTGGTAAAGGTTTATTTAATAATATTGAATACTGTATCATTCATTTCGAAAAGCTTGGGAAAAAATCCTTCAAAATAAATTATTACTCTTACAACAGAGGGTATTCTAGGTAGCGCACTTTTTAGGTTAATTTTTAAAAAATTTAATGAAAATGTTGGAGCAATATTGGTTTTGACTCCATCTCTTATTGACGTTACTGTATACAAACTTTACAATTTTAAAAAGAAAAAAATGTGGCTTTGCATCCATACTGGGCAAAAACCATATTCAGGATTTCCCATTTAAGGGGCTTTAGCCCCTTTAGAAAGTATTTCTCAGGACATGTTTATTTCTTTTATTTTTATGTGTGATAAATGTGTATATACATTTTATGAGACGCCTGACGTCAAAGTAGGCCGATTTAAGTTTAGCTAAGTTGGTTTTGGTTATATTTAAAATTGCTTTGTTAAGCCAGTAAAAAAGTCAAAGGTTTTAAGAAATGGTGTCCTTTCCTACATAAAGTTTTTATCGGTAAAGAGACTAAAAAATTTCTAAAGTTACTTTTAGGTTCTCTAAAAATATTCTTATGTTCTCTCATTTGATGGTCTATAAACACAAATTAAATAGATATAACATTTATTATTACACACAATACCTACTGAACTTCTTTTTCAGTAAGCAAATTATTATATTTTGCTATACTATGAACAGAAATTTTTTTATAGGTTTTCGGTATTAAAAAGATGGTATGACCATGAGCATAGAAAGCTCGACTGCAAACAAAGTTTTAAGTTATAAAATAAACCCAAAATAATATTTTTCAAGAATACCACAAAGTCGTTAATCTTACAACTGACTTTAGCAACAGTTACTATTTAACCCCGTTCTTACCTCTGAATAAATCATACTTTGTCCTGTACTGGGATGTACTCCGATTGCCTGTGCTGTAACTTTAGTTTTACCAAGGGCCAAACCAGTCAATATGCCATTGTTAGAAACTTCTAAAATTTTAAACAAAATGTTTGCATGTATTCGTGTTAATTATTTAAAACATGGTAATGTTTATCTGTGTAAAAATAAACTTTAATAATTTTGTCACGATGACGCTGATAACTATACAGTAGAATTGATAAAAAAGATAACCACTTACTTGCGGTCTTATTATTAAGAACAGTAAACACAATTTCTGTGTCTGGCTGTGGACCACCCTTAAGTACAAGCTGTAAGTTAGCTGCAATAAGAACAGTTCCATTCCGAGGATGTAATTTCAATGGTTCAAAAACTTGTAAATCAATTGGAGCACTACTTACATCTTCATCGTTACTAGCTGCTGTAAATATTAATTTGGTGTTACCCAGCACCACACCTGCAAAAATTTGTTACTATATGATTGTAATAATATAAATTCATAGTTGACCATGTAATACGGTTAAATCTGTTAAAAACACTTTAAACCTTGAAATGATTTTGGAAGTACATGAATTGAGATGAACCCTTTTGCATTCTCTTTAGAAAAACTACAAAGTGTCGGAAAGGGATATTGGATACTACGAAAGGGGGTGTTTTTTACTCCCTACACCCTTAAAAAAAAGTTTTTTCCTATTTTTAGTGGTACACATTAGAGTGACCGGATCTCATATTAGGGAAAAAAAAATGTCGGAATTTTGTTCGTCTGGACCCTACAAAACGATTCCCCTTTCCAGATATTGAGATAGCCGAAATTTGAGCTCGATTAAACGAAGTTAACCCGTGCCGCTCGTCGCTCAAAGTTTGATTTGACCAAGGAGCTGACATATGAAGCCATAACTCCAGAATGGTAAATAATAAAAACACGCTTAATATCTTAAAAGAAAGCTAATTTTGTTCTTCAAAATTTATATTCTATACATAATTGTTGTTATTTTAAGTCAAACCTAGTTACAACAGCCTTTAGCCCCAAAAACGTGACCTGGTACCACTAGGAGCATACTTCATATATTTTGTTATTAAGTGATAAATTTTGCTTTTTTTTGGTATATTTTTGAGTTTTAAGTACATATATAATAAAAAAAACAAGTAATACTTATAAGTCTAATGGCATTTTTTATTTTAAAATATAAAAATCAGGTATATAATACATACAAAACAGACACAGAAAAGATACAGACGTAGTACCTACATGAGTTGATAATTTTACATAGTTATCTAATCTATTCTAGAGCTTTTGTTAAAGTAGTTTTTGAAACGTCAGGATATAATGCTCGGCATTTACTTACAACTTGCAGGACATATTGCTTTTGTTCTTCATCTTTTGTAAGAAGGTTGTTAAAGTCGGTTATTAATTTTAACCACGCTCAGCTATATCATTAACTACATTTTTAATGTTTTGACAATTTTTAATCCTTCTTGGAAGTCATTATTTTGAGGCCAGGTGTTTGGATGTTGTCTTAGGAAATCTGTTTTTATATTAAATCGGTCAAAGAAGGTAAACGTTTCTTTGGTAAGTAAATTTACCAATCCTCCATCAACTACCTCTTTTAATTTTTCTTTACTAACTTTTGGATTTACAACCCTAGCGTGCTCTGATGGTTCATCTGTGCTACTGAGCAATTTGTTAGCCATTAACAACTTTTCATCGTCTGTAATGGTGGGATCAAAAAACGATAATCCCACCAACTCTGCATTCAAATATCACAAATGATTCGAAAATTTGGTCAGAGCTATTTCTGCAATGTCGTTGTCACAGCTTTTGGAGCACTAAACCAAGCTTAACAATAAATTTTAACTAGGAAAACAGAAATAGCACGCACAGAACTTTCTTCTTCTTTAGACATCTTAAATTGACGACGAAAAATGAATATTTTTAAGCAGTAAATAGCCTTTGCCATCCACCTAGCGTGATGAATGGCTCCTGGAGTTCTAAAACCCACAACATTGCCGTCTAGTGATCCAACAAATACGAGAACCAACTGCAATAGCTCCTTGTAGTCATCTCTGGGGTGGCTCTCAGTTAATTTGGTCTTGAATTCAGCAGTAACATTTGCAATTACTTCTGGAGTTAGCTGCTTTTGTATTAGATTGTCACTGATACCTGTGTCGTATTTTCCTTTGTCCATCTTGGGCCACGCAGTAAGGAATCTCTGAAAAATGTCTGGATGAGGTCCAGTGGTTGATCCCATTTTTGTGTCGAATACGCCTCTTAACAGAATTTCCAAGATATGGTGACGGCAAGCTAGGTATAACAATTCTCTTCCTAACATTTGCTCCAATATGACGCATGCTCCTTTGAGTCTTCCCGTGTTGGATGCTGTCGTGTCGAAGCACATCGCCTTGACGGTGTTGAAGACCCCATTCATGTAAATGCTACGGCTTGCTCCTCTCCAGAGCTGTTTGCTGTTACAGGAATTCCCAGCAGCTTTTCCCTTTTCGCCATATAAATAGCTAGCTATTCGCTCACATCGCTCATTTTTTAAAATAACCGGTAAAAGTTTACCGTCCAAAACAACCCGTTTTTCAGGTATCTTCACTTATCAAAAATTTTTTAGTATATTGTTCTCTGAACATTTGCCTTCTATAAAATAATATATAACAGATCAGGTAGTTAGTCTCTAGAGTAGCTATTAAAATTTCGTGGCATTTCTGTCGGATACTTTACATCGATCTAACAAAATCGACAGTTTCATGTTTAAAATCTCTTTAACGCCCCTTGCAAATGAAACTTTCATCCTCTTGCTCTCAGATGGTCCTGGATCTTCTACAGCTTCTTTAGGGATGTCCATTTCCTCCAAGCTCTCAAGTTCCTGGTGGATGCTGTCCTCTTCAGTGTCTTCTTTTTCTTCTTCTTCTTCGAACTCGTCTTCATCATCCGTCTCTAAGAAGCAACAAAAGAAAGAGAAAAAATATAAAAACTTGTCGTTTTAGCAGAAGAGTAATAATACATAGGTACTAAATTACCTACTTCTAATTATTAATAAGTATTATTTAAAAATATCTATAATCTATTATTTATCTATTTTTAGAATATTATTAATAAAAAAAACTCACCAATATCAAAAGTTCTTTCTTGGATTTGTAGGTTCATTTTTGCAAGTTCCTTTTGCGCCTTGATTTCTTCAGCTCGAGACAACTTGAGATCCACTCCAGTCATGGAACCTGGCGGCCCTTCTGCCTCTGTTTTACGAGAAACGCCTTATCTTCTTCCGATTTCATCAGAGCCAAGGCATCTTGTTGAGCAATATCAAAGAGATCGTCCAACTTTTCAACAAACTGTTTAAATTTGTTCTTAACCGCTTCCGATGTTTTCTTCCGATCTTTTTGAAGAGTTCTCCACTCGGCGTGAAGTTTTTCTAGCTTAGTAATTGCATCTTGCTCATGTTTAGTCGGAATTCGAGCTTTCTCCCAAAAAATGAACACTTGTCGTATGGCAAGTTTTGCTGATTCTCTTACAGTTAATTTCACAGTACGTAAATTATAAAATAAAGCACACAAAACTTGACGATTTGAGGGTAGTTTACAACCGGTGATCTGGTGAATGGGATAGCCCACAAGAAATATTTTATCCTTGGTCCGGCTTTGTACACCTGATGTGGATGCCATTCCAGAGTTTAATAGGTAAATAACAGTTAAAATATATTACAAACTTTAATTTCAATAAAATGTTTTCAAATGTCTTTTAAAATAATACTAAAAACAAAAAAACGTTAAAATATCTTCACTAGATAATTGTTCGATCTAACCAGCTCAAAGGCACTTTAGGAACTAAACTGAATAAATGAAAGGTCGGTTGTACGCTGAAGTAAAATCACCATCCCTAAAATAGAAATTAGATTTACCCTCCTTTTTACCTGTCAAACGGGTCTTTCTTTGGTAAACTAGTCAGGTAATGCCCATATAATAAAAGATTAAATTTGAACAAAGGTTCTTATGTTTAAATTGAGTTCCAAAATACTTTTAACAAAGAAAATGTTAAATCCAGACACATATGTAAAACCGTAAAATTTTAAAACCCAAACGAGCTCTACTGGTACCTGGTTACGTTTTTTGGGGTAACGTTAAATCCGTTTGACTTAAAATATCACATTATGTGATATAAATTTTAAGAAAATATTGCTATCTTTTGAGATATTAAGCTTTTTATTAGTTACGTTCTTGAGTTATGGCTTATTATGTCGTTTTGGCTCAAATTGGGATTTTTCAAACTTTAGCGACGAGCGGCACGGGTTAACGTCGTTTAATCGAGCTCAAATTCGGCTATCTCAATACTGAAAGGGAATCGTTTGTGGGTCCACAACAAATTCTGACATCGATTTTTTGCGGTCACCCTAGTACACATATATGTTTTTTGAGCCACCGAATTCAAATATAATATCAGAAATTACATTTGAGGGCTAAGAAGGGCTAAATTCACCCTTTTTTGCCCCTACACCTCTAAAACATTCATTTCGCTAAAAAAAAGTTTTTTTTTTCCATTTTTAATGGTACATTTAGGTTTTTGAGTCAGTAAATTCGAATATGATATTAAAAATTACATTTGAGGGCTTAAAAAGGCTTAATACACCTTTTTTTACACCCTACACCCCTAAAAAGTACATTTCTCAAAAAAAGTTTTTTCCCATTTTGAATGGTTCATATAGGTTTTTTGGGCCACTAAATTCGAATATTATATTAGAAATTACATTTAAGGATTTAGAAGGGCTAAATTTACTCTTTTTTTACACCCCACACCCCTGAAACATACATTTCCCTAAAAAAAGGTTTTCTCCGTTTTTAACGATAAATATAGGTTTCTTGAGTCACTGAATTCGAATATGATATTACATTTGAGGGCTTGGTGGGGCTAAATACACTTTTTTTACACCCTACGACCCTAATGTAATTTCTAATTCAATATTCGAATTTAGTGGCCCAAGGAACCTATATTTATCGTTAAAAAAGGGTCAATTTACCCCTTCTTAGCACTCAAATGTAATTTCTGATATTATATTTAAATTCTGTGGCCCAAAAAACCTATATGTAGCATTTAAATTGGAAAAAAAACTTTTTTTTAGCGGAACATATTTTTTAGGGGTGTAGGGTGCAAAAAAAGGGTACATTTAGCCCTTTTAAGCCCTCAAATGTAATTTTTAATATTACATTCAAATTCAGTGACCCAAAAACCTATATGTACCATTAAAACCGGGGAAAAACTTTTTTTAGCGAAATGTATGTTTTAGGCCTGGTACTTTCATTAACGAATAAAATTATTTTCCGGATAATTTCCATAATAACAATTGTTGTGACAATTGTAACCATGGAAATTATTCGGACAATAAAGTTATCCGTTAATGAAAGTACCAGGCCTTAGGGGTATAGGGGGTAAAAAAAGGGTAAATTTAGCCCTTCTTAGCCATCAAATGTAATTTCTGATATTATATTTGAATTCAGTGGCCCAAAAAACCTATAATAATATGTGCCATTAAAAATAAGAAACAACTTTTTTTTTAGCGAAATGTATTTTTAGGGGTGTAGGGTGTTAAAAAAATGAGGTAAAAAACACCCCCTTTAGTGGTATCTAATATCTCTTTCCAAACTTTGTAGTTAATCTGTTTCTAAAGAGAATGCAAAAGGTTTCATCTCGATTTATGTACTTCCAAAATCATTTAAAGGTGACTTACAAATTTACTCGGACTAATGTAATTTTTTTTTTTAATTTCAATTGAATCAAATAATAATTACAGCCTAAAAAATTTTATTCATATATTAATATATTTGCTAAGCAACTATTGAATTTTTGTTCCTTGTAATAAATCATTAATTATTAGGTGTGACTAACAGAATTAAAAAATAATGGCTGATATTAAAAAAAAAACTATCTATCATATAGATAAATAGTTAATAGAAATATCATCGTAATTATTTGATTCTACATTTTATAAAAACTGACCTGTAAGAATGTAACGAATTTCTCCAACTCCCCATCGATCCTTCTTAGTTTTTTCGGCTCTTTGTATGTTTGCAATCCTATCTTCAAATTCAGGTCTTAGATCGACCATATCCATATCAGGAATATCCATTAAATTATCATTTTCATCATACAGCCTGACAGTACAGGGAATGCACTTGCTAATTTCCACCTTGTCTGGCATATCTACTCTAATTATGCCCACAGAAACTACAGACACCGTTAAAACTGCTGGTTTTGACATAAGGCATAGATCCAGTAGTTGTATAACAACTTCACCAGACTTTAATGGAGTTATTTCTAGCTGTTTCATATTTTCTAAGTATCTTACATCCACTATATCATCAGCATTTAATGCAATCTCAAAAAAGCCAGATCCCTGAAGAACTGAAACTGTTTTCTTATTTCCTGGATGGTTGAAAATGGTAATAGATTTTTCACTTAATGTAGTGTCCTCAACCAAATATAACGCTAAATGGGCATTGATTGGTTGGAGCTCTGCATCCTTATCTTCTGGACCAATAAACTCTGGCCATTCTGCTGTTACCTTATTTTTGTTTAAAATAGCTTTATTATATCCCATAATAGTAACATTAATTTCCAAAGGACCAATGTCAATATGAGGCATAAATGATTGATAATTTTTGTCGGCAATTGGAACAGTGCCCAATGAAATGTTTTTCGGGAATACCCCATCTTTGCTTAACAATATACCTGCTTCAAATGGAAAAACTTTCCAATCCAAATTAAGACTAGAAAAGTTAAGAAACTTGTTGCCACAATCGTCCCAAACAATCACATCAATATCAATGACTTTTGTACTCTGAACAACAACGTTGCCTGAACTTAAATCCATTGGACAATTGGATGTATCGGCTACATTAAGTTCTGGCTGCAAAGTAATTTTTCTTGGTTTACCACAAATTATTCTTGTTGTTACAGTACTAGTTTGTCCCTGGCAATTTGCGGATGTTGGATTATTAGAAATCATAAGTTTAATGTCGGTTTCGCCAAGTTTTCGGCATAACACCTGAACAACAGTGAAATCTTCCCCTTGAATTGAATGGTATTCTGTGATATCTTGTCCCTGTGCTATGCTATCGTTTTCACTTACTACAACTTTTTGGTGCTCACCTGATCTACCCATCATAGGCCTAGGTCCTCCAGTATAAACTAAGTTAATTGTAGAACCAACTGCTATAACAATATCTTTTTTTGGTTGTAGCAATTGAAGCGGTTAAAGGCACTAACTGTTACTGAATCTTCCAGAGCTATGCCATCCTGGAAATATGTAACAGTAATCTTACTTGTTCCAACATTCAAGCCAACCATGGCAATATTACCACACGATATACCTACAGGCGGTAATACGGCGGTTTTATTTTGTTTAAATTTGGCATCTGATTGTTTTACTTGAAAGGGTAACTCCTGACATCTTGTGAATGGCACCAATGTCGTTGTTCCATCAGACCTAGTTTCTTCCGCATAAAGAGCAACATGAAGATATATAGGTGAACCAAGTTCGGCTTCCATAACAAACTCCACAATTTCTAAACGAGACGGTGGAAGAATAATAAACTTAGCAGATTGGCGGTTATGATGGTTTCGCATCATCACTGCAGATACTTCAAAAAAACCATTAGAATGTGTTCTGACATGTCCAGATTGACTTACTACTCCTATAGAGTTATCACTGCTTGACCATAAAAATCTTCCATCTCCACCCTTGGCAATTAAGTCAACATCATACTTTGGTCTTGTTATAGGATCCCATGGTAAAATAACATCTGAAGGTTCAATGACGATTTGAGGATAAATCATTAAATCAGCTTTTGATGTAATTGGCTTTTCAAACTTAGTTTTTCCATCTGCGCTAGTTTCCAAAGAAGCTTGTACAGTAGCAACGCCTGATCTTACTCCGTAGCCAGTCAACCAGCTTCCATTAGTAGTTTGGGCAGTGCTATAAAATTCTGGAGTAACTTCCAAATATAGACGAACAGATGGTCCCAAATATAATCGATGATCGGTATTGTCATACACTTCGGCTACAATATCATGATGTTGGCCAACTAAAATTGCCCAATTTTTATGAGGTAAAACATTTAATACAATATACTCAGGTTGAACTACATGCAGTGTAGCTGCGGGTAACTTCAACATCGGGTCATCTTTGCCCACATTACGGTCTCTTAAAACGATGCGTGTTTTGCCTTCTTTTAAGGCAGTTATATTGCTTGATTTTTTAAATGATGATGCAATTGCCGTGTCCTCTGCTTCAATATAATATTGATTATCGGGCAACACAATTTCTTCCATTCGTCCATTATTAATCTACAGAAAATTAATGGTTTTTAGGACAGTAAAAAATTCAATATGATTAGAGTACAACAAAAAAAAAAGAGAAAATAGAAAACCAAATGTCAATAAAGGTACTGTCTGTTCTGAGAAAAATTTTGGGGGACGTAATTGGGTATACTTATGTTAAAACACAAAACATGCGGAATGTGTCCACATTCACTTTTTAAAGATATATTTGCTAAATTCATTTTAATTAAAAATTATATTTTAATAAGAAGGAAATTTAAAGCAAGAACTAAATTTTTCAACAAAAAAACATGTTCCTGAAAGTTTGACATGTTCCTGAAAGGTATACTTATGTTAAAACACAAAAAATGCGGAATGTGTCAACATTCACTTTTTAAAGATATTTTTGCTAAATTCATTTAAATTAAAAATCAATATTTTAACAAAAAAAAAAAATTAAACCAAGAACTAAATTTTTCAACAAAAAAACATGTTCCTGAAAGTTTATTTTTTAGTAACAAATCAATTTTTGGAAAGTCATCTCTTAAAGGTGGAAGGTTTTGAGAACAATTGAAGGGTACAGGGGAAAACGGGCTAAGTCATTTTTTAGCGAAATTGAGATACTGACGTCATCCAATAGAAAATATTGTTAAATTTTGTTCTAACAAAAAATCACCGACAAGAACTCGATAAGTCAAGAGGTATTAAACAAAAAACATCAGGTACCGGGGATAAACGTGATAAGTCTGTGCGGTACCGAGCAAAAACGCACTATGTCGCTTTTTTACCTGTCTATTCGGCAGCGTTGGGCTCGCTTTTTTAAACGCTTTTGTGTCATTTTATGTCCAATACCAGTTTCGGCCGAAAAATTTACCAATTTTGAAAAGAAGCTTAAGATTATTTTATCCCACTGGTTCATAATTAACTGGGAATATGAAAAAATATTTTCCTATAAAAAAGCTTTTATAGTAAACAAAGAATCTAGCTTATTTTCTTACACTTATCGAACTATTAAGTTTTCATTTCAGGTAATCAGATTCATGTGAGAATACCGAAGATTAGTTTTTAGTTTAATTTGTTTCTTTACATTAGTTATATAGGCATAACGCTGGATACTGAGTGAAATTGTTATAAATTCAGGGAAAAAACGGGCTAAGTCACGACCAGTTATCAATAAATTGTTGATTTTTCTATCAATATATTTCTTTTTTAATTCTTGCAGTTTATGACTTACATATTCCAGATTGTCGGGAAACATATTGGTAAAGAGAAAATTTTATCAATCCAAATACTTTAGTTTTTGTAGCGTTTTGAAATTTAAAATGGCTTTTTCTGAAAATCATATAATAGCCCGTTTTTCCCCTGTACCTTTCAATTAAAGAAAACTATGTTAATTGAGCTATGAAAATAACTTTTTGTTTTATAAAACTTGTAGCCCATTATGTTTTAACTTGAAAATGTGAAAACATTTTATGATAATAATACAGGTTTACAAAAAAAAATAAATGTCCTAACTTTTTGACGCGCCCTAAATTCGAATCCGGGGTCAGTTTTTCCCGTCATGTCAGGAAAACGAGATTCCAAGGTCATTTAGAGATCAAAATGGTGATATTTGTGAAAGCGGTCCTGGTACAACTTAAGTAAGGTTAAGTAAGGTAGCTCAAGTACTTTCTGAACCTTAGGAGAAAACTCTGAGTCTCGCACAGGGCCGGCCCAGGGGAAGAAAGTGGCACTAGAGATTTGAGCTCGCAAATTTCGATTTCCCTGCCAAAACGTTGAATTTTGACGCCGGATTTGATGCGAGTTGTTTAGGGATTGACCGGCGATGACCGGAATGATTTAAGATCCTAAAGAAAGAGCTCTGCGTAGAGCCTAGTCTCACCATGAAGGGTAGAAAGTGGCTCTAGGGGTTTTCATCTGCGAAAATTTGCATTTTGCATTTCTTACTCAAACGTTGAACCTATGTTTTGCTCTAGCTGGATCGCGGTCTCAAATGGCCCTGATAAGCACTTGCAATTTACTCCCCATCTTGAGGGCGTATCTCAGTTGCTCAATGGCTGAGTGGGAAGTCATCTCTTTATAATGAATGTTGAGCACGATGTTTTAAAGGAATTAGAAATGTCTCATATAATCAAACACTTAAAAATCTAGAAAAGTGCAAGAACTTTAATGACAGGGCATCCATTCTATTAAACTTATAATGATATTGTTTTTCGTATTTTGTTCTAATTTTGTAAGAACTGTACTTTAATTTTTAATTGGTATTATTTTAAAAATATATTTGTAAAAGTAAAGTAAATTTTTTCTCATTTTTTGATTGGTAAGAACTAGGGCTCCCACACGAAATCTGGCCAAGGGCCTCCACAGTCTTAAATCCGGCGCTGCTAGAGGGTAAATTTCAGTAGGGGAAACACTTTTCGACTATAAATTCGGGTCTAGCGTTGAAAAGTACAGTGTATTTTTTCCAAGCGATGGGCCTCTAAGAAAGTTGGGTGGCAGCTGGGCAGTCAAATCGGTCGTTACGCAATGCCAACGATTCCTTGACCTTGCACATCTGCCGATTCGATACACTTTTTGCACATCTTTCTTCTTATTAACGTCAGTTTTGCCGCGACGAAGATTCCCGTGAGATCAGCGAATTTAAGCCACATAGGGCATGGTTACTCATTTTATGAGTGACAGTTAGTGAAGACAGTGTATCCTTGGGTGTGGTTGGGTTTTCTTACTAAACACGAAATATTCTGTAGGTTCCTAAATTATACCTTGTCAGTCAATATGATGATATGAGTCATATCTGATGACTGATATAATTTTACAACTATGCAATGCAATTTAGCTATTTTAATGATTTATTTCCAATTATTATCATTAACACTCATTAATGGTAAAATTTTATGTTTTTAGTCAGCTCTGAATTAAGACCTCTAAGTTGATCAAATCTTCGGCTCACGCCAAAAATTGACCTTTCGTCAGACACTAATTACAAAGTCATATTTCTTGTAAGTTTATATGGTATTACAGAACTTTTTAAATCATGTACTAATTCATCTTCTGCAATAAGTTACGATAAATTAAGATAAAATATTCCCAAGTAAATCTTATAAAGAAAATGTCCTTAAGGTTTGGTGATTTTGTTATTGGACAGTTTAATTCAAGCTGTTCATATTTAAAGGCATGGTTTAAATACATTTAAAAAATATATGGTTTTGTATAAGTATAAGTAAATAACGATAATAAATTTTATAACTTAGTTATACACAAAAAAATAATATACAATGTCTAGGAAGGACAAAATATGTGCATAATGGAGGAAATTTCAGAAAAAAATGTTGGTTAATAATAAACCGCAGTGTAAATAAAATATTTCAGGATTTTTGTTTCTTCATATACTTACATAAAATATTTTAAAGGGCACTATATCTCCAGGCATCACATATACTTCTGCAGGGTTTATTAGCAAGTTTGCTACAATCATAAGTTGTACTTCATTGGCTTCAACATGTTTGTATTCAGGATATGGAAGTCTTACAGTTACCTGTATAAAGTTAAATTGTTATGTGTAAAATTAAATAATTTATATTAGTATCATAACTTTTTCTAGTGTCAAAAAAAAAAATTAAATTTCTTAAAAGTAAGATGAGACTTTAAACAGCGTAAAAGACATAAATTATACAAAATATTTTTTATTTTAACCTTTAACTAAATTCTTTCATGCAGAATAGGTTTTTATAAAAAGAGCCAAAAAATTTTGGAGATTAGGGTTCATTGTTTTATAAAAAGCATCAGAACATTGCCTTATTGGCTACCAAAAAAAAAAAAAAAATAACCACTGAGTAATATTAATTCTGCATGATGTCTTCTAGACAAACGAGTCATACAATTTTAGTTTAAGTCAGGGGAGCAATAAAATCAAATTTAGTTTGGTGGGAATGTAGTCAACATATCTCCCAGATTCTATTATCATGTATTTATTAAATAACTTCTCGATAATATGCTTAAAGTATAACAATCTTCACTAATCTTAAGATTTACTTCAGTCCTAGCCCTTATGAGTTCATATCTGTTTTTCCTAAAACATGGTTCTTAATCTCGCTAAGTAATGCAAAAATAGTTTTAATTCAACAGAGTGCTTGCAGTTAAAGACCCATAAATCTAAATTATACCTAAGTGGTGATACAAGTTTGTAAAATGATTTTTGTTTTAATTTTGGGTCTCTTAAAAAAATTGGTAAACCAACTACATACATAAGTCACAAGAATTAAAACATTTATCAAAAACGAGATTTTAGCTGAATCAATTTTTATTAAAAATTCGGTTAAATTTGGTTGTCGAGTTAATCTGATCCCCTAAAAAGACTATTATTATATGTGTGTGACTCAAACAATCTAATATAAGCATCAAACCCTTTTTTGTAACAAATTAGGTTTAATTCAGGGCTTGTGGTATTCTTATGCAAAATTTCTAGAGTTTTACCTTAGCAGATCCACTTTTAACACCCTCAAGTAAAATTGAATATCCCTTTTTATTAACATCTTCTAGTGGCATAATACCTGGTGGGACTTCGTAGGGTGAATCTCTGTAAGTTATATATCTTATTACAGTGTCTTTATTAGGTCCCAAAGGAATTATATTCCACTCAAATTCAACCAATTCCAATGATGAGAATTCATTTCCTAAAAAATGAAATGTTGTTGTGTTAAAAATAAAAAAAGGTAGCAAAAGTAAGCTAGTCTGTCAAATGCTAGTGTGTGTATTTTTTGTTATTATTGGGGCTCTTCGTCATTTCTTTTTATCTGCAATGTCAAAAGATCCTAAAATATGACTAGATCTCAATTTGTCTTCATGTGGAGAAAACTTCGATTATGCAACTTTAATTGTCCAAACAAAATCAATGGCATTGAACAAAATTGACCAGTAAAGGACAGAAAAATGTTTTTAAAATATAAAAAAAGTTTTATATTATTACAAAAACGTAACCATGATCTAAGTACTATCTAGTATAATAAAAGAATATATAAGTACAACTGTAAAAATGTAAGTTAAAATTTGTAATGGGATTTTTTTTATTATAAAAAATAAGGTTTGCAATATGATTTACCTATGCCTAGATTTCAAATTATTTGCTGTAATTTTTTTCAAAAAGATTGGTAACACATAAAAATACTATAGCTAGTCACCCAGAGCCATTTTGACATCTCTTAAATAAAAATTATTAGGCTCTTCATGGATACAGCAAGGTCAACACTTCAAATCAATAAATAGAGATCCACAGTCTTTTTGTAATCTAGGTGCAAGGTACTGCACCAGGTCAAGTTCCAGCCAGACGCATGCAGTGTATCCAAAATGTTTTAATCTGTTTTTCCCCTATCATAACCTCATTATCATTTTACATAGATATGATATTTAGTATGTAAATTCATGTAATTATTCTAAATACCTGTGAAAAAATTGACAGAATTATGTCAAGTGGTTTCTAAGTTATTCGATTTTAAAAATCGCCCATTGACAATCACCCTACTGACTAACTGGCTCACTCACTCACTGACTTATCAATATTATGGGACACTTCCCGAGGAAAAAGAAACTTAAATTTGGTATGTGAGTAGATTCTAGGAAGCAAGTACAGAAAAAATCCAACAACTGCACATTTTTGCGTGGAATGCCCTGAAACAGGAGCGGTAATATTATATATTTAGAGGCTATTATGAAAGTTTTCAATCTGATTGGACCTAAGTTTCCAAGGTCATAATTACCTTAGAATTTAAAATGCAGGCAGGATTTTATCCCATTCATTGAACTTAGAAAGCCTCTTAAAGAACTAAGATCTAATCGAGGATCTAATATAAGACCAAGTTCTGTCTACTACTTTATACTAAATAAATTACAAACCCAACACACCCTTCTTGTCTCTAGGATTCATAAATGAGTACCTATTACTGTATTACCCAAAACAGGTTCCATTATATATAGAGATGTACCTTGATCATCCAACGCCTTGACTTCAAAATTCTCAGGAGCTTCTTCCATAAAAAGTTCCTTGGTTGTTGTTGTAATTGCCAGAGAATGTATTACATCTACAATCACATCACATCTAAGATTCTGTTTTGTATGAACATCTTCTGCTAATACCACAGCAATATTTCTGGCTGCCTCTTTTGTAACTGTACTAACTATAACTTTAGCTGAACACTCTAGCTCTTTATTTTCGTCTACAAGTGTGAGTTGTATAATATCTGAGCGAGTAGTAGTCCTAAGGATAAAAAACACAGTAAAATATTCTAGTGTTGTGTTTTAGGAGAAAACTTACCATTTATAGCATCCACCTTCTGTAGCTTCTAAAACAAATTTTGTTTGAAAGTCATTAAATATAGGTAATAGAACCCTAGGAACATTTAATTTAGACGAATTTACTACGTGAATTATTAGCGTCAATAAGAAAATAAGATTTACAGACATTTTTTTCACATTTATCACTAAAAATTAAATTTTGTCACAAAGTTACAACATGTTTAAATCAAGAAAAACATTTTAAAATAAGGTTATGTCGACAAATAAAATAATTGATAAAAATAACCGCAATAACAAAGCGCATGGGCGAAAAAAATCCCTAAAGTATTGGAAATTTTTCTGGCATATTTTAAATATTGCATTTTTACACAAAACCAAATATAAAATATATTAAAAGCTAAAAGCCAAGTAGCTTAACGCCCAAAAAAAAATTAAAAAAATCCATTTATTAGTATGATATTGATTACAAAAGTTTTATGTTGGTAATCAAAACCACCATGGATTGGCAGCAACTAAATTTCAGGTCCAGATATTTAAAAATTTGAAAAGGAGGCGAATTGAAAACAACTTCTGGCACTTGGTAACTAAAGTAAACATTTGCCATATTTTTGGTATTTGTTTAATAAAAATTACATAAAATAAGATCAAAATGCGAGAAATTGTGCATATACAAGCTGGGCAATGCGGAAACCAAATAGGCGCCAAAGTAAGTCAATAATTTTTTGAAATAATACTTATTTTCTAACTATTAATTTTGTTTTAGTTTTGGGAAGTTATTTCCGACGAGCACGGCATAGATCCCACTGGAACGTATCATGGGGACTCGGACTTACAACTTGAAAGAATTAACGTCTATTATAATGAAGCTACCGGTGGAAAATATGTGCCCCGCGCTGTGCTCGTTGATCTCGAGCCTGGCACTATGGATTCGGTCCGATCTGGTCCATTTGGACAAATTTTTAGGCCAGACAACTTTGTTTTTGGACAAAGTGGAGCTGGAAATAACTGGGCAAAAGGTCATTATACAGAAGGCGCAGAATTAGTAGATTCAGTGTTAGATGTAGTTAGAAAAGAAGCAGAAGGTTGTGATTGTATGCAGGGTTTTCAGTTAACTCACTCACTTGGAGGAGGAACGGGTTCGGGACTTGGAACTTTGCTTATTTCTAAAATTAGGGAAGAGTATCCTGACAGAATTATGAACACATTTTCTGTTGTGCCCTCTCCAAAGGTATCAGATACTGTTGTTGAACCCTACAATGCCACATTATCTGTTCATCAGTTAGTAGAAAATACTGATGAAACTTACTGCATTGACAATGAAGCTCTGTATGATATTTGCTTTAGAACATTAAAGTTAACTACACCTACCTATGGTGACTTAAATCATTTGGTTTCTGCTACAATGTCTGGTGTAACAACTTGTTTAAGATTTCCTGGTCAACTTAACTCAGATCTTAGAAAGTTAGCTGTCAACATGGTTCCATTCCCACGACTGCACTTTTTCATGCCAGGTTTTGCACCTTTAACATCAAGAGGAAGTCAACAATATCGTGCCCTCACTGTCCCTGAATTAGTCTTACAAATGTTTGATGCAAAAAATATGATGGCAGCTTGTGATCCTCGTCACGGAAGATATTTAACTGTGGCTGCTATATTTCGAGGCAGAATGTCCATGAAAGAAGTGGATGAGCAAATGTTAAATATTCAAAATAAAAATAGCAGCTATTTTGTTGAATGGATTCCAAATAATGTAAAGACTGCTGTGTGTGATATTCCACCTAGAGGTTTAAAAATGTCATCCACATTTATAGGTAATTCGACATGTATTCAAGAACTGTTTAAGAGAATTTCAGAACAATTTACAGCTATGTTTAGAAGAAAAGCATTTTTACATTGGTATACAGGAGAAGGTATGGATGAAATGGAATTTACTGAAGCTGAAAGCAACATGAATGATTTAGTGTCTGAATACCAGCAATACCAAGATGCCACAGCTGAAGAAGAGGGCGAGTTCGATGAAGAAGAGGAGGCAGATGAGGGAGAAAATTAGAAGTGTATTTTGCGTCGTTTATATTAAATAAGAGTCGCACCTTTTTTAAAATCTTCAAGTATTTTTGTGATTGTATTCTACCAATGATTATTATCATAGCCATACCAAGTGATGTGATTGTCTAAAACTTTTTGGATGTATTAATAAATACTTTATATTTAATGAGAATAGATGTTTTAATTTAATTTTGTCCAAACTGTATAAACCAGTATAAGGTTATTAGAATGATAGATGTACCTTGAACTTTTTTAATTAAAGTAGTAACTGCAGTTGTTTTAAGTTAAATAATATAGGATAGATAGTTAGTTATTAAGGATAGGTAAACAATAATTATGAAAGCATTTTTAATTACAGATAATTTAAAAGTTTTGCATCAAGTTTGTGTCTAAAAAAAGTACTGAACGTTAGTTGGTATAGGAGAAGTTGGTGGCGTGACCATATTTGCACTGCAGCCTATAGGCTATGTGCTCCACTTTCTTGTCGTAGAAATCCGCTTCTCAGTAGATTTCTTACAGGATGTTTATGGGAAAGACTGTTTTGCTCTGTATATTTCCAAATAGTATGTGTCTTTTGTATGCCAGTGAATTGCAATTTATATCAGGTCTGCTTGTTGTTCAGGAATAGTGTATGAATAGACAAGAATTTTGCACCTTTTTTATGTAAAGCGCTCTTATCGAAAGTGTATTTTAGTACTAGATGTGTACAAAAAGTGTAAAATAGTGCTAACTATTTCTAAATAACAAATTATTTCTTATGTGTTTTAAGCTGTTTCCTCATCTTCCCCACAAAGCCTGCTTGTGACTAGGGTTGCCAGGTTTTTTACAAGACAAGGGAGGACTTTCCCTTTCCTTGTGTAGGGGGGTTGCGTCGGGTTGAAATAATGAAAACAAAAAAATAAAATACACTTATGATATGTACATTATAATGTCAAGTATAAATGAAAATAAACATTTAACAAAATAGATTTACCAAAACTAACAAGATGGAGTGATATTATATCGCTTACAGTCGAAAAGTAATTTTAGTTTACATATTCCACATCATCTTTTTAAATGCAACGTCATAATGGTGGAAAAGAAAGACATTTGAAGAAAAAAAATAGATATGCGCGAACTTAATATTTAAAAGGAGGACACCTGGCAACCCTAGCTGTGACCGTTATGTATGCTCATTTCAAGTGTTTGCTTAGATGACAGTGGCCTGTCACAAGTCCTATACTATTGGTAATTTCTGAGTGCGCTCTAGAAGGAGGACGTCAGCAATTTAAAACAATACGACACAATGACGACTTTAAGTAAGAAATCAAAAAATTACATTCAAAGATCCCAAAAAATAGGGGAACTTAATAACAGCTTATACCAAGAAAATCTTTATTTAGCAACAAACTTTTGAATTTCATTCAAAATTTTGTGACATTTCTATTTACCGCATTCGCTTTAAATTGAGTTCAATTATTACATTTAGTTAGATCTGGCTACCTCTATAGCTACACGAAGTAACTTTTTTTTTAAACAGCTGCTCAAATTAATTTTTACCACGTATACTTTTTAGGTAAAAAGACGTTGAAGAATAGGAATTTAAGAGTTAAATATAGAGGAGCTCCAAAAAGAGGATTTCGTTTTAAATGTGTGCAAGGTATCGTGATTTTACAAGAAAAATGGGAACGGATTTTATTTTTACCCCACAAACCCCTCCCTCCTTCCGAATATTGTGAAAATACACCAATTATTAACAACAATATTTATAATTATCGGTTAGATCATCATATTTTAGCCCCTGAAATTTATGGTACCATTTTTTCCGCACCTTTTATAAAAACACCCTGTATATTTTTCCCTTTAAAAATTAAAATAGACTAACTTTATTAATGATTTTGTATTCGGATCTATATGGGGCTTATAAAAGAGAGCTAAAGACGAGATTAAATTCAAATATATTATGTTGTATGTCATTATCAAGATTTTTGGTATCAGGAAATTTAAAAATTATATTACTTTTTTAATATACTCAGTTTTTTTTTTAAACTGGGGTAGAGATCTATAATTTTTAAAGTGGCTTCCTATTTTTTTTTTTCATTATTTCGTCTAAGGATACAAAAAAATAAAGTTGAGCATGAGAAATAGATCTTTTTTCACATTAATGTTTTGTTAAGATTTAACTAAATTTTGCTTTAGGAGTGTATTTTATATTAGCAAGGAAAGTTTTGAAAGTACATTTTATATTAGCAAGGAAAGTTTTGAGAGTACAACTTTCCCATTTTTTTTAAAATAACAAGTATTACACATACAAAAGTTTAGGATATAACTGTTTATTCGGCTAATAGTTTATCACATTTTAAGCAGGTAGATTCTATTTATGTCAATAATACATGTTTGGTAGAATAAATTAAGAGTAACTCTGACTAGATTAAAATAAATATATGTATTTATAAACAACCTTAAATAACTAAGATTTATAAAACATATTACTAGTAAATGCATTAATATAACTGTAAAAAAATTAAACATTAAACTTCAATTTGGTTAACAAAACCCTTATCATACATCTAAATTTATTTTTTATAAAAATTCCACAGCGATTAATTTAACTATTTTAACATAAAAGCTATAGAGTGCATTGTACTAGTAAGTTCTCATTACAGACAGGCACTTAAGTAAATCTAAACTACGTACACATTTTAGCTCCTAAATCTATAAAAAGACAGAGTAAGGTAATGGTATAATATTTGTGTATAATAGTATATACCTATATGGTATAATATACTTTACTTTTGGATTAAAATAAAATATTTTCTGTAGTAGTCTAGTTTACTAAAATTTTTTTGTTAGGTACCTAACATTTTTACAGCAAACCACCAGTGCTATCTTTTAAAAAGTGGTGCATAGATGTAAAAAACAAAATCTGTACAAAAGTTGGCCATTACTCTTTAAAATAAAAATTTTTAATTTAATTTAATCCCGATACTGTCAATACGACTTTTGTAAAGATTCGATAAACAAACAAAATGTTTTTTGTAAGATCTTTTAACGGTGCATTTTTCGCTCAGGAAAGTCGAAAAAACCGCAAAATTTCTTTAAAAAATTCATAAACTAGACCCTTTTAAAGTTGGAGAGTTATTATATGTTGTTTACACAAGCTAAAGGCGGATACTATCCACCGAGTAGTTTTTTTAAAATCGCGGCTTAAATATTTGGAAGTGATATATTTTGGACGACTCAGCGTCTAACTATACTTGTCCGATTTAAATTTAGTTAAATGATTATTTAACTTCAAATTGTATTTTACAACTTGTATATCTTCAATTCCTATATAAATTTGGCGAAAATGTAAATAACGACTCCGAACACTTCTTTGAACTATATTGCTTCTAGAGCAGAGTGGTGGGAGGTCAAAACTAAGAGAAATGCACAGCGCCAGGCTTTCGTATTTCCACATATATTTCTTTTGGTTTGCTTTGTCCCCTCATTATGCTGCTCCAGCCGTTTTCACACCTTTTGCCAAAGGATGAAGGTCGATTTGGGCGGTTTTTGCCCCAAAATATTTCTGGTTAAAAAAATTTGATAACTATTTTTTTAATATCTAGCAATAAAAACAAGTCGATTTTACCCTAAACGGACCAACCCCAACCCCTCGGACACCCGCCTAAACTCTGAAATCCGTTGCTAACACGATTTTTCCGGCATTCAACGCATTTAAACTTATATTTCCTTAATACAATATAACACCAATTTCTTGTTGAGTGCTCATTCTCTTTTATATATCATATTTTTTGATTTGAATGTTATAGACATGATACAGATTAATAGACTTTAAAATCGAATCAGCGACCCTGAAAACCCTAGAATACTCTGATCAACTCAGATAAGCAAGGCCTTGTATATTTTGCATATTATATTATATGCATGCGAAAAAATATAAAAACCACCCCATAAGGGGAAGGGCTAAAAATCAAAAGACATGATATATAAGAGAGGATGAGCACTCAACAAGAAATTGGTTTTTAAGTTTGAAGGCGTTAAATGCCGAAAATAACGTTTTAGCAAGGGATGGCATTTTCAGAGTTTGGGGAGGAGTATGAGAGGTTGGGGATTTTCCGTTCAGGGTAAAATCGACTTGCGAGACATTAAAAAAATAGGTATCCAATTTTTTTACTGAAAAAAATATTTTGGGGCAAAAACCGCCCAAATGGACTCCCATCCTTTATATAAAAATAGAAGATATATACAAGTAGTAGGTTATGGTTTAATAATCCATCTACTAAATTCAAAACGGACAAACGGACTGTAAAAATGCACCGATAAGGTTTTGCAAAAAACATTTTGTTTGTTTTTAAATTCTTTACTAAAGTCCTTTTTATTAATTTACAAATAAATCAACATTTTTCGGTCTAAAGGAGAAAATGACTATTTTTATAGGTGTTCCATAATAAAAACAGGAACAAGCTCACTTTTGTAAAGATTTTGTTTTTTTATGTTCTATGCACCCTTTTTGAAAAGGTAGTAGTAGTGGTAAAATTTTAGGTACCAAAACAGCTTCTATTTTGCTCAATAAACTGTGCCATATTATGTTGTTTAAGTATATATTCAATTCTTTATGAATTTATTTAAAAATTTGTCAAACAATATTTTAAAAGGTTTAATTGTTCTAAAATTAGTTATTACTTTAGGATACTTTAAAAAATTCCTTCACTCTTTTTTTTTAGTAGTAATATTTATACAGTTTTACAATTTGTGGGCTGTGGAATAGTACTAATGTTAAATAAACATGACTTAATAGTATATTAAAATTGGAATTAATTTAAACAATTAGTTAACCACCCTTAAACCAATTAACCTAAAATTATTTACTCAGTTATATTATATAAAAATTAATTAATATAGGACCTTATTAAAAGTAAATAAAATATTAAAATATAAAATTCAGGAAAATATTATTTAAAAAGGAACGTGGGATCAGAGCAAAATCCAATGTCACTAATATTTATATAGATAAAAAAATATTATTTTAAACTATGGAAATTAACCTAGCAAAACTGCCTATTTTAATAAAAATATAACAAGTTATATAATTTCGATAATATAGCAATTAATCGCGAAGCGCCACGAGTGCTTTGAATGAAATGCATTCAGCAATTTCACAATGGGTCCAAAGGGTCGCTTGAAGATGAAAAAAGAAACAGAGAATTTAAATGATTCGGAATTGCATGTAAATAGAACGTATTGAAATTTTCGTCAAAATAATACTATGGGAAATTGGCATGCACCGCTCGTTGAAACAAATACGGTGGAAAATTACGGAAAAATATTGTTAAAATTTTTAGCTTCTTTTTGTAATTTCAAAATGTAAACAGTAGCTGATTAAATAATTATTCATTGCAGTGCAAATTGGCTTGCCTTCCAGGATGTTACAAAATATAGGAATGCGTTAAAAAAATTGAAAAAAATTACAAATTTTTGTGATTTTTGTTTTGCATGCTATTTTGAATTTCTTTTAAAAAAAGTAATGTAAGCTTCAATAAAAAATGGCATGCATGCTGCATATACACTTTCTATGATAAGCAATAATTAAAGTTACAAAATAAAGTGCAAATTTTTGTGACCCTGTTGCATGTCATTTTGTTATTAACAAAAGAATGTTATTTTAAATTAAAAAAAATTGCACACATGTAGCTACTTCATAACAGAGAAAAAAAAATGAAAAATGTTAAATTATAAAAAATGCTTTATTGCATCCCAAGCATAAAAAATGTTTGAACACTTTTTTGTGTTATGCTGCACCTACATGCATACCATTTTGTATTTAAGCTTATACTGCTATTTACCAATGAAGTGCAAAATGGCATGCGTAATAAAATCACAAAAAGTTTCCTTTTTTTGTTTTATTTCGAAGCATTAAAAAAAATGATTAACAATTTTTTTTATGTTAATGATGAATGAATGTTATTCCAAGTTAAAAAAATTGGCTTATATGTAGGTAGCTACAGCACTCCGTTAATAACAAATTCACAAAAATTTGCACTTTTTTGCAACCTTCGTTAACTGTTTATCATACGAAGTGCATATTTGTGCACATTTTGATAATTTTTTAGGTTTTGATGTCTTAGTATAGTCAAAGAATAGTTTATCCCGTAAGAAAAAACTAAAACTTACATGTGTAAATATTTTAGCCAAGTAAAACAGAGATAAAACATACTTTTGAGTATACCAAGAAACCAAAACCTAAATGAAAAAAATTGCACATAGGAAGCCTAATCGTAACAACGACGATATGCAACATGCAGGCCATTTATTTATTTTATTCATACTGTCTGGTAGACCTTCGATTACGTTAACAATTTAAGTCCGGTAGGTTAGTCATTACAGACGGTAAGTGTCGCTAAGCAACACTTACCGGACTGTTTGATTTTTATAAATCAAATTAGACATTTAAAAATATGTCAACATAACATTGTCTTTTACTTGTTGACTGTTGCCATAGGAACAAAGGTGATGCGATTTTCAGAATATAATATGATTTTTTGATTTTTGAAATAAAATAATGATACAGAATGGACTTACAATATAAAATAATAGTATATTACATACCGAGAGTGGTAAGAAGCCCATTACACACGATTTCGAAAATTACGGTACGAGCGTGAGCGAGTACCGTAATTCGAAAGAGTGTGTAATGGGCTTACCACTCGAGTTGTGTACTATACTTTTTCTACGACTTTATGTTTAGTTTTTTTATAAATAAAAGCAGAAGATTATGTAAACTTTAAGTAACAATACAAATAATAATACAAACATTTGCGTTGTCAAGGCGATGCTATTTGTTTCATAGCCAGCTTTACGTAAAATCTATTGAAAGTTTTCAAGATTTTGGGGGCTCGCGGCTAATGCGATTGTGGAACTGTTACGTAATATATATATTACGTAACTGCCCTTACGCACAGTTTGGCTTCTTACAGTATAGTGTTTGTAATTAGAGACTTACTGATAAAGTAGACGGTGTGTAATTAGGTTCTTACTAATATAGGAGTAGAAAATAGTATATTACATACCGAGAGTGGTAAGAAGCCCATTACACACGATTTCGAAAATTACGGTACGAGCGTGAGCGAGTACCGTAATTCGAAAGAGTGTGTAATGGGCTTACCACTCGAGTTGTGTACTATACTTTTTCTACGACTTTATGTTTAGTTTTTTTATAAATAAAAGCAGAAGATTATGTAAACTTTAAGTAACAATACAAATAATAATACAAACATTTGCGTTGTCAAGGCGATGCTATTTGTTTCATAGCCAGCTTTACGTAAAATCTATTGAAAGTTTTCAAGATTTTGGGGCTCGGGCTAATGCGATTGTGGAACTGTTACGTAATATATATATTACGTAACTGCCCTTATGCACAGTTTGGCTTCTTACAGTATAGTGTTTGTAATTAGAGATTTACTGATAAAGTAGACGGTGTGTAATTAGGTTCTTACTAATATAGGAGTAGAAAAAATACATTACGATACACGTCCGGTAGTACTTGTTATAGTAAGAGTTAGACATTATGGACGAGGCGACGCTAGGACCCGAGTAAAGAATGTCTAAACTTACAGAACTTATAACCTAAATTACTATAAGCTTTTAAACTATTTTTCAATGAGATACAAAATGGATTGTAAACAATAAATATACAAATATTTTCCGGTTTTTAGAGTGCTAAACATTTGAAGAAGATTTTATTTTATTCTACATTTTCTCTATTTTGTGCAGCACATACGTCAATACCATTTTTATTGTAAACTAAAAATAATACTTCTTAATAAATAACAAAATGACATGCAAAACAAAGTCACAAAAAATTGCAAACTTTTTTTGGAACCAATGCTAACTAATACAATTAATGTTTATAATACGAAGTGCATACTCAAAATGTATGCTCTTTGTGCTACACATTTTTTTTCTTATAAAATTATTTTTGTACTATTTTTGATGTAGTTCAAGACCACCAAAAGTTGCTAAAAATTTGCACAAAGATTTTCCCGTAGTATTCCACCTTTAGGGGAAATATATATCAAACTAGCTGGAATTTAAAACTTATTTTGTGCAAAATTTAACAAAGTACAATTATAGAAGACTAAGAAAAGGCGAAAACATAGATATTAAACAGAATAAAAAATGTATTTCAAAATGAAAATGATCGGTATTACCCTACCTATTAGGGTAATATCGACCATACTTGAACTATACAAAAACTTTAAAAAAATATCTCTTACTGACAAAATATAAATGAAACAAAGATGTCAAACATGCATGATAACTTTAAAAATATAACATGAAAGCTGTCTAAGTGATTTATGGCTGACAAAAATGACAAATATAAACTTGGGTGATCTCCACGCCTGCACATTCGGCATGTGATGATTTTCCACAAGGGCAGGTCACCCACCACTTATTGTCTTTGCCGAATTCCTCGCATACGATGCAAGGGTCCGTGGCCTCTTTCAAATGCCTCTTCTTGCTATTTGGCTTGTCCTTGTTTTTATCTGGTTCATCATCTCTCACTAATTTTCGTTTGGTTCCTTTTGATTTTGCCAGTTCCATTTTTTTACTTTTGCGTCTTCTTTTTTCTCTAATTCTTTTTTATTTGGTGTCACGGTAAATAATTGAGAATGTGTTTTCCTGCCCTTTTCCTGGCTGGACCTTAAAAACCGGGGAGTAGGCTGAAGGTCTTCAAATGACACATTCACTTTCACGCTTTTTTCTAAGTCATTATCACTATCCTGATCTGTATAGTAAACTACAGAAGCGTCTGATTCGCTATCGGTATTAAAATCGTTTGACATTTTATCAATAGTTTTTTGTCCTGAAATTCACGATGGACCAGCTTCTGTCAAGTCTTTGCTCGATATGTTTCCCTTGACAATATTTTTAATCGTTTTTGTCATTTTATTTGCTGTTTTATCCTTAGTTCCTACATCTTTTTTTACACTATCCCCTTTGTTTTTGTTGTCATCTTGTCTCTCTCTATCATGGTTTTTTCAATAATGATAAATTCTTCCTCATTTATTACATCTCTGTTAAATGGAAAAATTCCTGTTGCCTCAAATCCTTTTACACCTTTTTCAATTGTCGCTGTCTTGTTGTAGCCTTTTTGAACAGCTTGGCAATATCAGACTGGTCAATTTTTTGATAGTTTTTTGATTTAAGCAAGGAATCACACTCGCGATTGTACGCGGTTTTCAATTGTCCAAAAAAGCAAACATCGAGTGGTTGTAGTCGATGGGATGTGTGAGGTGGTAAGGTCACTATGGTTATACCATTTTCCTTGCAGAAATTGTACACTTTTAGTGTACAGTGACTGCTATGGTTATCTATTATTAATAACGCTTTGTCCGTGACTGAACATTTAGTATGCCTGGCAAAATGTTCAATCTATTTAAAAAAGAGGTCTTCGTTGATCCAACCATTTTTTGAAACTCTATAAAGAGCATTTGTTGTGCCATTTTTTGTAAGCTCATATTTTATTCTAGCCCTTCCGAAAATAAACATGGGGGGCACATATTCTCCCGCAGCACTTACTGAACAAACGACGGTTACTTACTTAGAAAGAATCACACTCGCGATTGTACCCGGTTTTCAATGGTCCAAAAAAGCAAACATCGAGTGGTTGTAGTCGATGGGATGTGTGAGGTGGTAAGGTCACTATGGTTATACCATTTTCCTTGCAGAAATTGTACACTTTTAGTGTACAGTGACTGCTATGGTTATCAATTATTAATAACACTGTCCGTGACTGAACATTTAGTATGCCTGGCAAAATGTTCAATCCATTTAAAAAAGAGGTCTTCGTTGATCCAGCCATTTTTCGAAACTCTATAAAGATCATTTGTTGGGCCATTTTTTGTAAGCTCATATTTTATTCTAGCCCTTCCGAAAATAAACATGGGGGACATATTCTCCCGCAGCACTTACTGAACAAACGACGGTTACCAACTTTCCCCGTTCTCCACTTGTTATGGCACCAACTTGTCGTTGTCCTTTAACCGCCAAAATTTTTCAAGGAATGTGCACAGGAGTTATACCGGTTTCGTCGGCATTGTAAATACGATTAGCAGGAGAATTATAGTCTGCAAAGACTCTAGACAAGTTAGAGAAAAATAAGTCGACTTCTTTCTTGTTAAACCCTTTTACCCTGTTCAATGACGTGCTCTCTGGCTTTCTTAGAGATATGTTAGGGTGCCTTTTCAAAAACCCATAGTACCAGTCATTACCACATATTTTTTTATCCTTATTAAAATTATTCGGGATATTGTTGGCTTCCACATATTGAAAAGCGATCTTTTTTATTTGAAGCCTCGACAGTCCATAAAACAACTTCGACATTTTAATTATATGATTGCACAGCTCGTCCTCCTGGACATTGCATTACTTATTTTCTAAGTACTTACCTATTTTAGAACTTAAAACAGATACACCGATTTACGTGAAAATATGTTTTAAGCACAAAATTCCACAAAGCTCAATCACGGCGTCACCGGCACTTGTACTCGTCAGTCTGGCTGTATATCCATCTGCGGAGTTGCATTACACTGTAGTTGGCGCGCAATTTGAAATTTAATCGCCTGGTCGGTCTTACCCAGCAGGTTGGTATTCCCCATATTACCCCTACTGCGCTTTGCGAGCGGTGCATGCCAATTTTCCCAGACTATTATTTGAACGAAAACATCAATCCTTTTTACTGGCACGCAATTCTAAATCGTTTAAATTCACCGTTTGTTTTTCATCATTAACCGACCCTTTTGACTCTTTGTGCAAATGCTGGATGCATGCCATTTATTATTAGAACTTAATCAGTTCATTACACCTTATGTTTAAAACGAATGCAATGTAATATCACCAAAAAGCGCCCGTTTTTCACAAATGGAAATGCGATTTCCATTTAACGTGGATGCGAGCGGCGGTCAAATACCCTATTTTCTTTCTCTCCATGTATATTATAAATTAAATCGATAGACCCCTTCAAGACAAACTTAGGTACTAAGGTCTTTTACTTAAACTGACTAAGCATCAGATGCTGAAAGATAAAAAAATAACTCCAAAAGTCATGACCTATTTTACACTCGGCTAAAACTTTTACTATTTTAAAACATATTAAATTACACTTTATTATTTATTTAAAAAAAGAATAACAGTGTTATGCAGAAATACTGTAAATATCTGTTTATTTTCATTTGAGACTTAGGTAAGCAGAAACAAATAATAAACTCTTCCCATTGGTTAATTGCGTCTGGAACCATGGTTACAAACGCAATGGACCAACGTAAATAATGTAATACATTTTTGTTCGGATGCTTTCGCTTTTCTCATTCTCAAGCAAAATAGACAGCTAAAAATAAAACATTATTAGCGAAAAATATTGATATATTTTATTTTAACTTGCTTACAACTTTTCTAACCCAGTTAAACAGCTACTACAGAAAATATAGTACCCTTGCAAAAAATTAAAAAGAGACAATATTTGAATAGCATATAAATATTTATTTTAGATGGGCCAAGAAAAATAGTAAAGTCAAAAATTGGTTTAAAGAAAACTAAATGCTAAATCATAGTTTATATATTATATTTTTAAACTTATAGTTTTAAAAAACTAATATTCCATTAAAAAAACAGCTGTTTTATCAGTGGTAAAAAGCCAAGTGCAATGCTGCCTCTCAAATATTCTAAGATTTTACTCTTATGCCCCAACATCGCAAAAACAGGCCATTTTAAACTTATAGTACGGCGCGATCCATATGGAAAACTATATCCTCAAGCTCACAACAAACGGATCAGAATATAAGAAAAAACTACCTTTACTGATGCTCCAAGAACGCAGAACCTGCTATTTAAAACGATTGTGAAATGTATTATATCGAAAACAAACTTTAATAAATATTATTTAGAGCAGTTAATTTGGTTTGATCTAATCGCCAATAAAATAACTACACTTGTAATTTTTTTTTGCAATTGTAGGGCTATGCGTACATAAGTAAGCACAGACTTATGAAAGCGTGTATAGACTCTTTAGAATATTAAATTATGTTTTGTTTATTAGTTTATTTATTATGGAAGGAAATAGCCCAAGTGGCGCAAAGTATATGTTTAGTGCCGGTAGAAAAGAATTGGATGTATGTGCGAGATACTCTCTGGCAGAATTTAAAGAAAGCTGGAATGGAAGTCTTTCGTTTTTGGCAATAAGCAATCATGATTTATTTACAACCATATAAGTAATTTTAACATTATTAACTGTTCATAATTTTCTTCATCGTGTGGGAATTCTTCATTATCGTCTGCCATGAAATCATCAGCAGCATTTAAAAATATTTGCAGCAAAAACAGGGCTCACGCGTAGGTAGTACAAACAAGGAAATTTTTCGTTTAAAATCCCAAATGCATTTTCAATTACTCTTCCTGGTTGTTTATGAGCTCTGTTGAAATCGTGTTGTACTTGATTTAGTAGCATATCGCAAACACCATGATACTGACCTCCATTTCCTAGCCAGTGCAGAGCAATCAATATCTTCTGCTGCGAAGTCAATCTATACCACCGAATTGTATTATTATTCAACGCTGGTCCAATATTCCGAAGTCTTTTACATTGCTGTCTGCTAAGGCAGAACCTTTTCTTAAACTCGCCATCACTAAGAAAATTAAAGTCAGTTCTTATGTTGAATCGGTATTCCCTATGGGAAGTACCTTCATTGTCACTTTCCGAGTCACTTGACCACATAGCGAGGATGAATGTTCAGAGTGAGAAAGTTGATATAATACTGCATTTACCGAATTTACTTACATATATGAATGGGTAAAACAATCGTAAAAAATACTGTAACACGATTATACAAGTCCTGAAGTTGTGTTACAGAATACGTCTACAAACGTAAAAAATATTATGTAATTACTAGCGCCGCACAGGTAATTACAAGTTTGTTCTGTTACGGAAAAATTACAAGTGTTGTAAATATTTTTATAATTGTATCTTCTGATATTTCAAGATTTATTTAGTTATAAATTTACAATATAAATATACATAATAGTACTATTGTGCTACGTTAAAGTGTTATTTAATTATGTAATAGCACCTAGATGCAGAGCATCTGTATGTGCTTCTACTTTACTTCCTAATAAGTTGTAAATAAAAATTTAAATACTATCGGATACTAAGATTTATTTTTTTACGTTATTGTCCTTAAATTAAAGCAGCCTTCTAAACAAAATCTGATTATTCCAAATAAATGCTTTCGACCTTTTTGAAAACAGTTTTGGCTTTACAACATTTTTCACATCAGTTGGCAATAGGTTGTAGACTTTTGGACCCAAGAAATTAACTGAACGTCTATAAAATTCACTATTACATCTAGGAATTGTCAAAAGCTGATTCATGCGAGTACGGGTGTGCTGACCATGCGTCACAACAGGCTGCACCCTGCGGTGCTTATGAATGTAACGACTAATTGAGTGGAAGAATAGAGTTCTTAAATTTACTACTTCTTCACTATATAGCATGTTTGTTGGATATAAATAATCTTTTTTATAAATTATTTTTAAGATTTTATTTTGAACTATTTGTAACGGTCTCAATGCCTTCTGATACATTGAACCCCATACTGTGATACCATATGCCAACAAAGATTCCACCAGACTTCGGTATAGTATGATCAACATTTTTGCTGATAAAATATTTCTAAGGATATAGAACTTATAAGTCAGAGATCTAATTTTTTTAGTCAGATATTCAGCATGAACATTAATTCCACTTCAGGTAGCAGTCAATCATCTCCCCAAGGTATTTAACACGAGTGACCTGTTTAATTATTTCATTTGCACCTATTTCTATTTGGTTAAAAGAAGGGCGATTTAAATTAATTTTAGCAAAAGCTAGGTAATTCGTTTTTTTAACATTAAGGGATAATTTGTGTATATTAAGCTATTTTTTAATTTTTATAAGTCCGTTTATTGCATTTATTCTAGCTTCTTCCCAAGAGGATCCACTAAAAACTATGGCCGTGTCATCCGCATATGACACAATTTTACCCTGAACCCCAATGTCTTTGATTGAATTTATATAGAGATTAAACAAAATGGGTCCGAGAACTGTCCCTTGCGGAACGCCTATATTTATTGTTTGCGGATCACTGATTGTATCGCGTACTTTTACCTGCTGTTGACGTCCAGTCAAGTAGCTCTCAAATATCTTCCACACAGTTCCCCTAACTCCATTACGTTCGAGAACTTCGAGAAGTATTTTATGGGGAACCGTGTCAAAAGCCTTCGCTAGGTCCAAGAACACCACCAGACATTTCTTACTGTCATTAATTATTTTTGTGGCTTCTCTTATCAGGCAACACATTGCGTCCTCGGTACTAAGACCCTCTGTAAACCCAAATTGATTTTCAGACATAATGTTATTTAAGTTGATGAATTTTACTAGTCTAAGTTTTAAGGTCTTTTCAAGAAGTTTCGCAAAATTATTAATTAAACTTATTGGTCTGTAATTACTTATGATGTTATGTTTTCCAGCTTTGCATATAGGGGTAATGATTGATCGTTTAAGTGATGAAGGCACAACACCAGTTCTGTATATTAAATTAAATATATGCGTAAGGGGTTCAAGAAGATAAATATGAAATTCTTTTATAATAACTGCACTTATTTCGTCACAACCAGGGCACTGTTCGATTTCAGACTGCTAATATGCTGGACGAGTTCATTTTGTGACACCGGTGAGAGAAACATTGATTTGTTTACTGATGTTAGCTCGAACTGCTCCAGAGTATGAGGAATTCGGCTGTTCATTTCAACTGCTATGTTAGAAAAATATGTATTACAGAAATTGGACATATCCAGATCATTTTTAAAAGTTTTATTTTCATTATCAACTATATTTAAGGACTCGCTAAATTTTTTTCCCTGATTTGTTGCCTCGGTTATCAATTTATAGATTTTTTTTGTATCATGTTTGTTTTGTTCAATTTTTGTTTTATAGTATTGATTTTTTGTGTTATCTATTATTTTTTTTTAATGCATTACGATAAGTTTTATATTGAATGTTCTTTTCTTCAGTGAAATACCCCTGCAATTGTTTTTTTAACCTATCCCTCTTTTTAATCGATACTATTAAGCCTTGAGTTATCCATGGCTTTATTTTTTTAATTTGACTGCTTTACAGAGAGAATAGTAATTTTGAAATTTATCCAAAAATTTTGGATAAGCTAATTCGGATTCATTTATGTTTAAAATTTCATTCCAAGATTCATTCTCTAAAAGATTATGAAGTTTGTTTTTGTTGACTTTAATAAATTTTTTAGTAGTTTTTGAAGGTACGTTATTGCCGTTGTGATTTGATATGTTTAATACTGTTGGATAGTGGTCCGTAATATCATGAGTAATCACATATGAAGAAAAGGACATACTTTCTATATTAAGGTTAGTTTTGACAAAAATATGATCTAAGCAAGTTTTGGATTGCTCTCTTGTGACACTATTGATATATGGCTGTAATCCATAGGAAACTAGAGTGGTGTAGTAAGTCACAACATCCTGATCTGAACTCTTTAACAAATCAATGTTAAAATATCCCACAATGATTTCAATGTTTTTGTTAAGTTGTTTTAAGATAAAAGTCAAGGTCATCAACGAAATCTTTTTTGAGGTTGCAGGTGATCTATAAACAGCCGATATTCCGTAGCTAATATTGCCAATATCTATACTGATTTTACTTACATTAATTTTTATAGATTTCAACGTATGTGTTGTTACAATGGGATTCAAGCCTGTCCTTACCATAGTCAACACACCGTCATTTCTATTAATTGAACCATGGTTATAGTATGTTGTCAACCCTTGTATAGAAAACTCTGAAAATGAATCAAGTGGAAAGCATTCACTTAGGACTATTACATCGCAGAAATACAATTCAAAGGATTCGAGAAAAGATACCAAATTGTTAAAGTTTTCTCTTACACTACGTATGTTAATATGAAAAACGTTAAGAATTTTTTTATTAATTTCAATTTTGTCACATAGGTCCACAGCACAGACAGTCTCCCCAGAAATATCAGGACTTATCTCATTCAAAAGTTCAACTTGACTAGACATCGCACTGTATGGGTTGTCCATAATTTATTTTGTTTCGCATAACTTGGATATGATACTTATAGGTGGGGCAACCAGAGTCGCTAACCTCATGACTTAAGTTATATCCAGTCTTGTACTTCAGATTTGCCACTTCACAGTTTTTACATCTCTTTCCTTGCCGAGTTTGGACCAGCTGACACTCTCGACGCGGGTGCTCCATTCCACAGTAAGAACAAACTGTTTTGTTTTCGCAGTTGGTGTTTTTATGATAAAATCCCCAACAATTATAACATTGAGGAGGATTTATGTTTTCATACACTTGGTAACGCTCCCACTCAATATAAACCTTTCTCTGTGACATAAGTTTAGCGAACAGAACTGCATCACATTCGGCATATAATGTTTTAGTACTATTTTTATTTTTCCTTATATATGTTATTTTAAATAATTCATCACCAAGGAAAAAACAGTTTTGATTTTTAATTGATTGTTCAATTTCATTTATTGTCATGTCTTCTTTAAACCCCACAATTTTGACTTGCGGATTTTTTAATTTGGTTTCTTCTATTTTATAGTTGTCTTTAAGTGTTTCCTCTGTATATTTTTTTAACTTTTGTGTATCAGTAATATCATTACATTTTATCATTATATCTCCATTTCTTATAGTATGTATTTTTTTAACACTAATTTGAAGCTTAGATGGGTTAATACATGTTTTTACATCATGTTTCGTTTTGTCACTGCTTTGTTGTTTTTTTGGTTTTATGATAACACTTGGTATGTTTTGAGTGAATTTTTCTTTACTGATTTTTCTACTGGATGTTACATCGGCATAGGTTGCGGTTTGTGCAGCGTGATTTGTGTTTGTGATGGTTTTTAAGTTATTTATTTCAGTTTTTAACTCAAGTATTTCGTTTTTTAGTAGCGAAATCAATTCATAAAGCTCACCGGATTTGCCCAAATTCTCCTTACAATAACAGCATATCAGAGCTAAGCGCCTATTCTGCAACGGCATGCATTTTACTTTAGATGGAGATAAGTTAGCACATTTTTTGTGAACTTTAGATAGACAGACATCACATATATAAGAAGAATCACGCACGGGGTTTTTACAACTTGGACAATCCTCTTCATGATACTCAACATCATCAGAGTCCGTCTCTGCGCTATTTGTTGGCATTTTAATATTCTTTATTTACTTATACTTCATATTTTTTAGCACTCAATAAACAAAGTTTTTTATCAACAATAAGGATTAAAATTCGGTTTATCAATCTTTAGGAATTTAGAACTCCAATTTTTTGTTCATTTATTTATCAGTTTTTATTGTTTGTGTCCAACTATTTTTATTTTTACCGCTAATTACGCCGTATTTAATAAAATTTAATTTTATCACTACATCCTTTTTAGGTCTACCGAAAATCACGATTTTATTCCAATTTTTTACCACTATTTTAAGAACTTTATTCTAAGCATTCCTAAACATGTGCACATTCGAAAATTTTCTAATTTTCTTATAACTTTTAGTGGTTGTGTTACAAGGCCCTGGTGGGTAGTAGACGTAAGCTATTGGACCCCGTGTGGTGTAAAATCCGATTTTAAAGTATTCTTATTTGAAACACTAAACGCAACCCTACAATTTAAATTTTAGGTTTGTTTAGAGGGTTTGGGGTTTAATATGTTTGCTTATAAAACAATCAGTTGATTTCACCTATGACAATTAACAAACTTTTAAAGATTTTCGCTAGTTGCAGTTTTAAAACAACAAGGTATAAAGAAGTTTTTTTTAATAATTTCACGCTTAAACTGACATTAGTGACCGTAATTTTTTTATTACATACTTATTTTAAATTTTAGCTTCAGCATTGGTAAAAGCCAGGTAAAACAGAAAAGGTTTTTAATGTCCATTTAAATATATTTTATAGAATATATATTAGCAAAATCTTTATTTCTTTTTATGTAAAATAAACGAAAAAAATTCAGACTATTTAAAAGCTAGACTCAAAAAGTGACATCTAGTATAATTTTTCCGCGAAACTATTATTACCATGTTTTTGTATTATCGAATACGATATAAAAACAAGAAGCACTGTAAACTTATTCTTTGATTAAAAGGTGTTATTTACATAAACATGAATAAATTAATCATATTCGATAAAAAAAGGTAATAATAATATTCAAGTAAACAATAATTTTTAATCGTTTTTATATTAAAATTATTTATATTTTTAAATACAAGAATTCACGGGTGACAGGCAAATGGTTAAGAACCCGTACTCCCAATTCAACAACCCGTGGTCGAATCCTGTTGTAGGCAATGTTTCTTTATTTGGTTTATTTATAAAATTATTGATTATTTTTTTCCAATTTAAAAAGTTGTAGCATAAACAAATATCGGTAATTTTGGTTAGCCTAAATATCATACAAGCACAAGTATGTATTAAAACATCCTTCCTCAACTAATTAAAATTAAAGTAGTTAATAGTAAATTAACACTATAAACAGTAAAAAAAGTAATTTTATATATGTATGCGCATGTGTGTAACTAAGATTGCAGCAATTTTGCAAGTTGCGCTTAGTCTGATACCAGCTTGTTTCTGAAATAAAAAGTAATTTTTAAACCTAACACACTGCTCTAGAAGGAGGAAAGTAAAGTATACATATCCCCAGTTATTATTTTCTTTTATGAGAAATATACCCACCTTTTTTCTTTTGTGCGACTGTAATTTTTTCTCTTTTCTGCAACATTACTTAAATAAGTAGTCAAATCACACAATTACTAAAAGTGTATTTCACTTATTTCTTACAAATTTTGGTGAGAAATCAAACAGAGATTCCCACTCCATAACTTAGTAGAGCAATGTTCACGCATGTGCTCATAACAAAGCGCTTGTGGAAATATAAAGTTTTTCTATATCTCATTGGTTTAGTTGAGTAATTATTTTTATTACAAGAAACTTGGAATGGCAATGAATTTTCCAATTTTGATATCGGGAAATCGGGATATTCCTATTTAGAAGAAAATATTTAAAAAAATTAAAACATCTGTTTATAGCGAACTCACTTATATTACTAAATATATTTTAAATTAAATTATTTTGTTAAGATACAACTGCTTTTCAGCAGAAATATCTCTTTAATAAATACGTATTAAAAGATAATAAATATCAAAATGATTTTTTTCATAAATCTTAGAACATTTAAAGTTATTGACTAGAAAATAACTTAAACATCGTTTAATTTCCTAATACAATATATTGTTCTTTTAAATTATAAGGCCTATTTTTGACATATATTTACTGTCATACTTTAGAATGAATTTGTATAAGAAATATGGAGCGCTTGGATATAAACTTATTTGTAATTTACATTTTGCGTCGCCAATATTCCTCTTTCGACTTAAGATACTTATGCAATCAATCGGAAATATATATTATTGATTTTAATATTACCACAATAAATTTTATATAGGTGAAATTCTTTGACCAGAGCAGACAACAGACGAGGGCAATTTATAAATTTAAATTAAACTCCGTTCTGTAGAAAAAGTTTAAATAAACATGCTAAGTATTCTTCCTTATGGGAATAAATAAATATTAATAATTTGTGTTTTTAATTAAATTGCTTCTTTTTTTTTAATAATCTTCGTACGCTCTTTATGACACCAGCAGAAAAATATTTTGTCAGGTCTGGTTAGAAAAGAATTTTGGACATTTCTTAAATAAGACTCCGTAAAAGCTTCATGCCTTCAAGTACTAAAGTATCTTGAGTGTATCAAAAGAAGTTTGATATGACTTAATGACCGCATTTTCGCATCTTTGAATTAACCACCTTTATGGATTCTGTCGTGTAAAATTGTTGCGAGTATTTACACGATTCTCGCAACATTATAAATTCTCTAAATAATTGTTAACGAAAATCTATAATTCAATAATTATTATCAGTCAACTTAAATGAAACATCTGTAAAATAATCATTATCAATCAACTTAAATAAAAACATAAAATATTTACTATTAAAATCGCGGACACAGTGTAGAACAGAACATACAAGCTGTATATAACACCATCATATAGAAGATGATCATGATATCGATTTTTATCGGTTAGGCAACATACTACACTATGGATTACATCTATCTTTCTCTATCTATCTTTCTATCTCTCTTACAACCGCGACTAACTTAATCAGTAAAGCGCGTTGTTGCAAACCGGCTGGTTTAAATATAATTTTGGTAAAAGGTTTTTCACGGTTAACGATATTCAAATCAGCTGTTGAAAGCAGAAAATTTCGTTCGTATTTGTTCACTTAGAATTATTATGTGTGTGCAGTGTACAAGTTGAGTGGAAAACCGTATAAATACCGCGAAAAATTCAAATTCGTGGTACTCCTTGTCGCTTAAAAGAGTACTGCCCTTTTTTGGTAAAAAGGGACATGTGAGCGAAATAAAAGATCACCATTGGACCTTGTATTTAAATAGTGGGAATCAGGAGCCGAAAAGGTAGCCAAATTCCTTCAAGTCAAGGCTTTTTGATTGTGACATCTCTCCGGTAAGTCGACCTCCATTTTCCTTTCTTTGCTTTCTTGAAAAATATTTTCAAATTTTGCTTTTGCCTTTGCCTTATGTATAGATATGCATAAGATTTATATTTGATATATCTCGCTTGTCCAATTTTAGAATTTTTTTAGGGTATGATTTTGTAAAGGTCCCTGTTTCTTTTATTTTTTTATGCCGAGAGGCGCCATTTTAAAACCCATGTGGTTAAGAATTTAAGTCGGACACGGTGTTTTGGCTTGTGTTGCTGTTGCAAATCCAGTTAAAACATTTCCCCTTTTATAAGTAAAGACCATTTTCTGCTGTTCCCTATGTTGTTTTTAGGTTGTCTAACTAAACAGAACAAAGATCATATCTAGGATCACCGCTTGTGGGGATTAAATGTTCTGGGAGACATAAAAACTAGGAATAGACTACCATACAAGGAAATGTTCAGTATAGGATTGAAAAGGCAGTAGTAACACGAGGTCTGGACCAAGAGCTTATGAAGTTTGAACCACAGGTGAGTCAAATTTTATATTATGTAATATTTGTTGCACATTAGGTGTGAATGAATAAAGTTGACTCAAATCCTGTGGGGTTAAACTAATAGCGGTCCAGATTCTCAGTGAAATCTTGGGGTTTTAATTTTTTGTTAGAAAGAGGGAGGGGCCACAAAATCATTTACCTTTTTGTATGGTGAAACACCATACATTTTATCTTATCTGATTAAGGAAAGCGCTAAGAGATAGCGTTTCCTTTACCTTACCTTATCTTACCGTATCGTTTCTTGCCTGGGAAAACGTTATGTGTTAACGTTGTTTCCTTTCGTATTTGAAATACGAAGTACTGTATTTGTAAAATTCCTGTCAAGTACAGGCATTTGTATTGTGTGAATCGGACACTAAGTAGGGAGGTCACTTATATCGGAGGGTGTCATAGTCAAAAAAGCAAATTTCATCTATTTTGTAAAGATAGTTGTTTTTTTTTGTATCTTATGTTTTCTTTATAAACTTACCTAGTTTTAAATCATGTAGAATTTAAAATTTTTTTTATGCATTTAACTGCTATTTATGTCTAAATCGACATTTATTTTTTTTTGTCTTAAGAAAGACACGTTAAGTTATTCAGTATAATAGATATTGTTTAAATATTTTCCTTTACTCAATTTGATATGCCGATGTCAAAATTCCAGGAAAGTCCTGCGAATTATTTTTTTTTTATTTTGAAATATTTCTTTACTAATTTGCTTGATGTAAATGTATCATCATTTTCCATTGTTTGAATTTATGAAAATATTTATCGAACGTTAATTTCATTCCTTTTATAAAAAGAATCATTCCTTAATAAGAGTAAGGAAGGTTTTCTTTTTTGTTTTTTTAGAAAAATTCCTTAAGTATTCTAGATAAAGATTTTGTTTATTTTTTTATAAAAATGTCTTCACCAAAGTGTGAACCTTTTTAAGTTTAAAGTCATAAGTGTCAATTTGAATTTTTTTTCTTCTTTAACAATAACAGTTCATAAATTCAAATTTATTCAGCAAGACCCTTTGATGTATTGATACTGCCTTTTGTTATTCTTTTTATGCGATGCTGTGAAACAACAACTGCTGACGCTGTCACGGTGACGTCATTGTCCAGCCGACAGAGACTTGTTCACTGGGGAAACTTCCACAGTCAAGACCTCAACACAGGATTAAATACAAGGTATATGAATCTACACCAAAGAGGTCACCAAAGCCAACAAAGAAATTTTTTTAAAATTGACATTTAAGAGATTGTAAATTTGTATTCCCAACACTTTTGTTAAAACGTCAAACATATGTACAAACAAATGTATAGCCATTAAATTTGTTTTTAGAAATTTATAATCTTTTATTTTGCACCTGTACTGTTAGAGAGTTGGTTGTCTTAAATTTTTTTATCTATTCCAAATTACCAGCGTGCTTCGAACCCTTTTAAACGCCCTGAGCTAAACTATTACCTTTGCAAGGAGAAGCAAAGAAAAAAATAATCTCTAAAAAGAAATTGTGCTCTTTCCTCTTGTTTTGTTCCATCTCCATGTATGGAATAAAATAGGATAGGAAGAAGTAACAAAATGTGATAAGGTTTAATGTTGTATACTTTTACTGTAATTATGTTCTAATGCTGCAATTTTCTTTCTGACGAATGGCATCGATGGTGATTGGATTACCGAAACGCTTTGCTAGGATATTAGATAATAAACAAAATTTGCACGAAATTCAAAGCTGCTTTATTTTCGATCTGACAACAACAAGTTTGGTGACAACCAGCTTTCGGACAAAAGTGACACAAGAAAAAGAACACTATTTTTAAATACTTTTGGGATCGGTACGCGGGATCACGGACCATTACGGCGAGTGGAATCTATGCCTAGTTGAACTGCTTCCGTCATTTGTAGACTTAAATAATTGTTAGATTTATATTGACTGGATTCTTTATATTTTTACATATTATTATTATGAAGAGGTATTTTTGACATAAGTAATACATAGTTTTTTTTGTTTTTTATTAACGATCAGACTTGAAATGTAAAGAATGTTTTCAAGTAATGGACAATGATAGGTTTTTAGTGAACATAATATCTTACATTAGGTATAATAAGTAAAAGTATTTTGAGGCACAATTTTTACACAACTTAAGACCAGACATGTCATATCTTTTTTCTCTTTATGTTATGTAAGAATGATAGTTTAAGCGCAGTTGAATTTTTTATTAAAAATGCTTTAAATTTATTCATTAGCAGGAATGACATAATACCCAATAATTTTATTTTTATTAAAAACAAATTTTTGCCCACAAACACGTGTCCTCAAAAAAAGTTTTTATTGCTAATAGTTTTTTGGTACAAATAAAAAGATTAAACATTTTTTACTAGACGTGTCAGCATTTTTACACAAATATATACGTATTTTTACATATTTGTTTTTTTTTTAACATAAATGAATAACATTCAAAATTAAAATAAAGTGTTTATTAATTAAATCGTACGTCTTTAACATATCGCTCATAGCATAACTAACTATATAGACTTTAAATAACAACATTCTACGTTTTACTCGTTTATAACTGCATTTACAACAGCCTATAAAATATTTTAGGCGAATTCAATTCATCTAAAACGTCTATATTAAGGGAAGAATTAGAGCTATTGTTTTATTTGTTCCACACGTGCAAACGATGTAAGATAGATGTTCTTCAATAATAACAGATAATCAGTCAGAGTCTTATAACTTTAAAAATCTTACAATCTTTATATAGAAGCTCAAAACTTATAATAAGGAAACGTTATTGAAACTACAATTTCTAATAGAAATTAACGTCGATTTAAACGTTATTGTTTACTTGTACTAGGCTTATATCTATGCAGTTTCAGAGAAACTCTACCCATTACAGTCTTTAATATGGCCCCTGCTTCCTCACTGGTTGCGTTTGCTACACTAAGTCCATTTACGGAAATTAAAAGATCTCCTCTGGTAATTCTGTTATCGGCTTCTGCTGAACCACCAGGTATCTGAAATAAAAAGTAAGCGTGAGAAATAATTTTTTTTAATAAAATTAGCCACGCAGGCTTATATTGCTAGAATATACAGCGTGCTTCTCTAACTTGAAATAAAATCGATAAATTAAAAACAAGTTATTTTTTTGAAAAATCCTCTGACGCGTTTCCTCCTTTGATTAGATTTTTTATGCTGGATTTAGTGCTTGACCGATTGACAGCGTTGACATCGGTCGAACGTAGCTATATCAATGCAAATGTGTGCTATACGAGCGTAGTACTTTATTAGCTCTACACTTTAGTTGATCATACAGTTTCATTGATGTTTGACCGATCGGTCAAGCAATAAATTCAGCTATAGTCTCTCTAAAGAAATATGTGTACAGCAGGGATGTTACGGAGCTTCAACTCCGACTCCGTTTAGTTGGAACTTCCGATTATTATTACACCCTCGGTTCCGACTTCGGCTCCGAAACTTTTAAATCGGAGGTCGAAGCATAGCAAATAGCGACGGCGGCCTGCATCAACGGTTACGAACAGGTTCATAGTCATACCCGTCGCGTTGGGAGTCCCCCGCCTTCCGCTACGTGCGTTTTATCGTCGAGTATTTCTTCACTTGTTGTTAATTTGTTACGCCCAAGGCACGTGTTTATACGTTATAGTCATTTGTTTTGTTTTTTATGCCTTTATATCAATAAAAGTGATGTTTTTGTTTTGGACAATGAAACCGAAATCAAACTTTATTTGGAACTACTTCATTGAAGTCAGTGCAGATTCGGCAAAGTGTAAACTGTGTATGAAAACGTATTGACTCTGCCTCCGACTCCGATAAATCAAATTTAAAAACTCCGACTCCGACTTCGGTTCCAATAAATTTACCTTCGTTACATCCCTAGTGTACAGTAAGACTGAAATTTGAGATATGACGTTGTCGATGGTTTTTTTAAAATGGAAACCCAAATTTTTTATGAGTATTTTTTACGCGCATATCAAGTTATACATCACTAATATTCTTAAAAAATATACTTAAAAAATTAACCACATTTTGTTCACATTGATAATGTTTCTTTAATACATGCTGAAAATTTGATTTAAGGTATTTTTGACCCTCGCGAATCGATTCCGCTTGCTCAAATTTAGGGATTCCAAAAAAAGCAACCTGTATATTCAAAAGTCACAATCGAGAGCGTAAAATACATTGCGAACAATAGTAAAAAACATTTTTTGAAACTAGCTGTTATTTACATGAACTTATACATCACTAATATACTTAATACCGTCGCGCGTACAATCTCGAAGCAACGTTTGCAAATTAACAACACTCTCTATAAATGAGGAACACATCCACGTATTTATTGTTTTTGGATTGTGTCATTTTCGACATTTAACAATAATTTAAAATTAAAATTAATCCTCGCCTCGTCTGGTGAAAGCAATACGACTGACTCAAACTACGTGATTAACACGACAAAAACAAGCGTAAATAAGAAATTAACTATCTATTTATGCCCAGGCCCGCACTAGACACACTTTCAAATACATTTATGTAGCTTTGTTATTTTTGGGTTAAAAAAAATATATATTTAAAAATGTTGCTTATTTTAACGAGTTTCATACACAGTTAAAAAAAGCCTTAACTTAGGAATCACCTTGTACTTAAAAAATAAACCATATTTTATTCACATTGGTAATGTTTCTTTAATACATGCTGAAAATTTGAGTTAAGGGATTTTTTGCAACAAGCTTTTATTTATATGTACTTAATAGAAGAAAATAATCTTTAAAATAAATCAAAGCCATCAATTTATTACATTAGACAATTTATATGATATAAATGCTTGTCGCGAGGTTTACCTGTGTAGATATACAAGAATACAGTATGTAATTGATCTTCAAATAAGTAAATCCAAGAAAAAAAAATATGTATTGTAATAAAATGATGGATTTGATTTATTTTAAAGTTTATTTTCTTCTTTTTAAAATAGGTAAATAAAAGTTTGTTTTTAAAAATGTTTTTTTAATAATTCTTTTCTTTAGTTAGCGTTGGCAGTCACCATAGGGGATTTAGAGTGACGTCTTTTTATTTTTCGTATGCTTCTCAGAAAACCCATTCATTTGATACCCATATTATGGGTGTGCATAAAGAATAACTAGTGGGCCATATTGGCGGCCGAGTGATGAACGCGTTGTTAAACTTAGAAATGGACTTAAAAATGGGTTAAATTTAACAAAGAGGTAAAAATGAACACTCTTGGCAACAGGGTATAATTTAAATGTTAACTATTTGTCAAAAAATAATTTAGTTTGGGATTTTGCATTCAAAATCAAATAAACATATTTAAAAAAACTTAAAAAATAATTACCTTGAACCGAGTATGAAAAAAGTAGGTTCAACATATCAACAAAGTAATTTTATATACTTTCTTTAAAAACAAGCAGCACAATAAATAGCTTAAATCATCAATATTGCAGAATTTCTTTAAATTTGGGTTTTTTTACAGGTTCTCTAATATAATTCATGCCTACTACATTTTATTGATAGAATCCGGTAGGTAGATTCATCCGTATTACTACTAAAAACTAACCTCTTTTTTTCTCTTTCGTAAGTTAATGCTGTTTAAAGCTATAACATGCGGTACTTAAAAAGATACCATTAGAGACCCGATGTCGTATAGGTCCGATGCGCCGCAAGGCGGAGAGAATAGTTGTACTTTTATTCGTCTTTTTTTTTCTTACACACACCGTGTGACTTGATTGGACATATGGTTTGGCAAAATTATAATATTTACTGAAAACAATTGGACAGTTAGCGCCTAAATCATTAAATTAAAACATTTTGCATGCTCCTGCGATGCAGAAGAGAGATTGCACTTACTTAAAGCTTACACAAAAGCATGAAGAACGTATAAAATTTAATGATTTAGGCGCTAACTGTCCTATTGTTTTCAGCTCGCATTACCAAATAATATAATTTTGCCAAGCCACATTTCCGATCAAGTCTCACAGTGTGCGTACCTGTTCTTTTTTGGTTTTCGTGTTGAACTAAACATGTGTGCAAAATTTTAGCTCAATCAGCTCTAACTGCTTTAAAATTCAGTTGCAAGATTTGACAAAAAAACATAGAATAGATCGTCAACCCCCCGTAGAAAAAAAGGACCAATCGTATCCAGTATGTCTTTTTAAATAGTGAATATTGACTATATGCTGATCACTTATTGATAGGTTTTACGGGTCGTAAATTAATCAAGTGAGGCTCGAAAGGGGGGAGGGGGTTCGCCAAAATCATGAAATATCACAAGGAGGGAGGGGGGTGTATATACTATGTCGTTCAACGCGCGATTTCTAAACAACCGAAATGTGGCGTGTGAGCCCGACTCGCCGTTGCCAGGCAACGATTTCCTGGCCCGCGACAACTGGCCGGCTTAACTTATCAGTCGCCAGTTATTCTGTGATCCAGAATTATATTAGATTAAAGTCACCTGTAATTAAAGATAATATTATAAAATTTTTAAGATACTTTGTACTAAAAAAACACTCGTAATTTCGGGTAGGGAAGTGGTGGTTAGTCAAATTTTAAGGAAGTTTAAAATGCTAAAAAACATTATTAATACCTTCGGAGTAGGTATTATTTGGTCGTGTTATCAAATTTAAATAATTAATACCTTCAAATTTTTTCGTTTACATACGCATATTACACGGATTGAAAAAGCGTATAAATACTATTTTAATTATTATTTTTTTAAAAAATTATTAAAATACTGTTTAACTTACAATATCAGCAACATAAACGCCTTTTCCGGACTTTCTTCCGACAATACTTAATCCCAATCCCTTTCCAGGTTTCTTTATTAGGTCAACCTCGATTGGCGTGTACTCTAAATTGGTGGGTCTATACACAGTGATTTTCATCTGAAAATTAAATAGAAACGAATTTGTAATATTACTTTAATTTGGTATAACGTTTTTATAATAATTATTATCGTTATCAGTTAAAAAAGAAAAATTATTTAATTAACATGATTTTCTCAGCTTCTGTGGCAACCTAGAAGAAACAAAACATCAAGTTCGTAAGGAAGTTGTAAGGGTCTGCCACTATAGGAAGGTTCTGCAACTTGGGATTCATATTATTTATTAATCAAATTCACTTTAATTAGACTCTGATGCATTTCAAGTATGTTACCTACATATTTTTGTTTGGTTACAACTGCATATTATATACTTTCAGTCAAGTTTTAGTTGCCATTTAATATATGATGATATTTTATTTTGCCCTTTTCTTTTTTGTATAAGAAAGTTATCTGCTTTTTCAAGTGGGGTACTTTCTATGATTTATGAATATAGCAACTTTTTCCTCTTTGCTGGTAGGTCTTGTTTACTATAGTAAATATTCATGTTTGGATAAAACCAACTGCTTGATTAAAAACTAAACTTTGGCTTTACCTTGCTTGTTGGCATACAATTTCAAGAAAATAATATTAACTTAATTTTTTACTATACCGGGTGCCTACAAAATTACTAGCCATTCTGTCATTTTCTTCAGTGTCATATGATTTTAAAATTTGCTTTAGATGTATGGCTGGAGATGAAGCAGATTCCTGTTGTTTGAACACTTACGTGTCATTTTTGATTTAATCGGAAGCGCTACCAACTTCCTCATTTTAAATGGAACACCCTCTATAAAAAAATATATTCTACAGAAAATTCTAAGAAAATGCGTGTGACACACTATACCTATCTAGTTTTGGACAAAATGGGGTTCGAAAATGTCATAATAACCGCCATTTTTATCGTTTTGTTAAAAAAAAAACAAATGAAGGTGGAAAAAGAATAAGGTGATACACATTATTCTTTTTCCCTAGGTATGATGCTAAAAACGTGGCTTACAGGGACACTAGTTTTTGTGAAAGATTGGTTTGGCTGGGTTGAGTTGGGATGCTGAAAAAATTGCCAAATTTAGTTACATATTGAGATTTTTATTGAGCTGGGTACTTTTGACTGACTAAAAAGACGGGGAGCTAGTTTCATTTGGCCTTAATTATAAACAGGTTTTTCTAACAAAGAATACACAAAAATATACAACTTCCGGTTTTACCGCAAGTTCCACAGAAATTGACTTTTTAAATAAACAACTTTAATAATTTAAATGGAAAACACTATCTCTAACCTTATGATTTTTGTGATCTTAATAGTAAAATGCTAGGCTGCTTTTAAAATAGCAAAGAAAAATTAAAAATAATTTTTAAATTAATCCAAGTTGGCTTTATAGATTTTTAACTCTAACAATTTATCAAATATTCAAAATATTGACGATTTACTTGTCAACACAAAGGTATTTGATGTTTTGTGGCTTTGCTCTAAACACGTGCTGTTTAATGTAGCCTCAATAAAAAAGCTGCTTATTAGCTTAATTCCTTACAAGTTTAAATACAAGATCTCATTAATAATCTGCCAGAAGAACATCTTCTTGAAGTCTTTTTACTACAGGATGGCGCCCCTGTGCATAATGCTAGAACAGCGATCGACCATTTAAACAAGACCTTTCCAAACCGCTGGATGGGTACCAATGGCTCTGTAAGAAGTCCCGCAAGGTCACCAGACTTAACCCCATTGGACACTTTTATTGGGAGCAACATTAAACAGCACATGTTTATAACAAATCCACAAAACATCGAATACCTTAAAAATAAAGTTACCAGAGCTGTAAACTCTATTTATTCTATGCAAATGGAAAATGTGCCCCGGGAATTTGAAAAGCAGGTTTATTTGGGTCGAGAAGTAAACGATCAACTTTTTGAACATTTGATTTATGGTTGGAGTTAAAAATTTGTAATAAGGAAACTTAGATTAATTTAAAAATGTGTTTAATTTTTCTTCGTTATATTCAAGGCAGCCTTTATTTTACTATTAATATCTAAAAACATTTAAGTTTAGAGATAGGATATGATCGACAAAAACGATTGAGAAATAAGATGTATTTTTACGGAATTGGGAAATAAGTTTTGAACTTATTTAATTGTTCTTGTTGAATCCATTTAACAAAAACTTCGAGGTAAAAATTCCAGATAGAAGTGAGTGGCAGCGACCCGATCTCCCCGGCACGGTTGGAGACATCATCTGGTATACAGGTGGTTCCAAAACCGAGCATGGAACTATTGCGGGCGTGTACAGTGAAATGACAATTCTCCATTCCACTAGGAACACACAGTTCTGTATTTCAAACGAAAATATATACTTTACTGCACTGTGCAAAAGAAAATAACAGGAGGGCTTATAAAAACAAGCGGATCTGCACAATAACAGACAGCCAGGCGTCACAAGGGGCACTAGTAAACCCCAAAGTAACGTCCAAGCTGACATGGGAATGCCAAAAAGAACTGGAAGTCCTGGGAGAACGCAACAGGGTAACTCTTTTGTGGGTACCAGGACATTTGGAATAGAAGGCAACGAAAAAGAGGGTGAGCTAGCGAGACAGGGATCATCCACACCATACTTTGGACCAGAACCTGCCCTTGGAGTGACCAAAACCACAGCACGAGGGCAAATCTGGGAATGGATCCGAAACAAACATGAGGAATACTGGGGGAGCCTCAGTAAAATAAGATATGAAAAAGGCTTTATAAGTAGGGGTGCTAACAGGGCACGACAACCTAAGAGGACACCTACACAAGATAGGCTCCTACATTGGGTTTAGGTTTAAAAGTGACACAAGATAGGCTCATACAATGGGGACTCAAGTTGCAGAATACTATACTATCTTGTGTCAATGTGAAGCGTTGAATCACAAAAGACAGGCAATCAGTCTCAGGGTTATATAGACTTGTAGAAGGAACAAGACTAATGGGAGGATAGGTAGAAAAGATAATGGGAGATTAGGCACAAAAAGCCAAAGAGGCTGGCTTTGGTAGCACAAATGATGGAAACACAGCACATAGAACTTTCCAAAACACCCAAATATTTTTAGAAATTACAGGCGTAAATGAAAATCTCATAAAAAATTTAGAACGACTTTAGTTTGCCTATCCTGCCAGTGTAAAATTGATACCGGCAAATTTACTAAATTTTGTTATGAAACTGCTGAATTATATATACTAATATGATATATCTTTGGTATCCAATGCCTGACACAATTCTAGTTCACAGAAAGCAAATAATTGAAAATTGGGTTTTGCTAGTTGGGTGTTTTGGAGAGAAAGGTTCAGAAGCTAGGAACAAATTGTATAAAATTAAAGAACTATGCCAAAAAAACCAGCCAAGAAGATAATCTAGAAGATGTTTCTCACTCAGCCACGAATACCTCAGACCCAGTATTTTCATCTATAAACTAAAATTAAATTAAATCTTTCCGCTGAGGTTATTTATTTGCCAAAAAACATGAACTTAGACAAGATTTTAATGAACATGGGTCCACAGAAGACGAAGAAGACCCAAAGAATCAAGACAAAGACGAATTGATGAAGACAGATTAGCCAGAACAACAGGAAATTAAACTAGAATAATGTATACCGTTAAACGACCTTGATGCTTTAGAGTTTTCTGATTAGAATGAATAAATAGTATATTAAATGTTTTCCTCAAAAAAATCTTTGTTTCATTGCAAAACCACTAATGTGTCTCAGTTTATTAACTATATATAACATGTAATAATTTTGGCCAAGAAAATCGGCTCGGAAAACCATAGTCTGACACACTGAAAACACAATCAAAGCTTTTATATATGGCAGGGGTATTCTGTAAGAAGTTGATGAAAGAAGCAAATGTATCTAACTTATAAAATAAAAAACACCTTTTAAGGAATTTACAAAAATTTTACCTTTGGCAGTGTTTGTCTCAATGCTTGAGATGCAGTTGTGTTTGTACTATCCCTAAGTGAAGTTCCATTTACTTCTAAAATTTGATCACCTGCTTGTAGTCTTCCATCCTTATCAGCAGTACCACCTGGATATACTTCAGTTATGATTATTCCATCCTAAAACACGATTTTATAATTTAGGATCGTTAAACTTTAAAATATGTGAGGGGTTAAATTACTTAGAATATAACCCACATAAAATAATTCTTAGGTACATATTTTACAAAATAAATATAGAATCCAGAAAGTGGACTTTACCATGGATTTTTAACCTTTTATTATTTGCTTTTTTATTTCAACTGTTATACCTTAGTGGAAAAAAGTGATGCACTGTAAAGGGATGCTTTTAAATCACGATTCTGTTTTATTTTAAAACTGCTAGAAAGGGAAATATAATTTTCGATAATTCTTAAGATCAGATGATAAGTAGATACCTTGCGAGACTAAAATGTTTTTGATAGTCAAAAAATGCAAATTTTTGGGGAAGAAGCATGGAAGGAGCCATTCTGTCAAACAGTATTTAAAAGTTTTTTCGAATAAAAAGGTTATTGGAGCAAAAAAGAAAAATATTTTTGGACTGGAAAAAAAACTAAAAATTGTAAAAGCAGTAGAGAAAGACATTTATAAAATATTTTCTTTTAAACCGGTTTAAAGAAGAGGGTACTTGGATAAGCAATAAGTAATATAGCAAATAAAGATTGTTTCAAATGTTTAAATTTTAATTTTTAAAATGAATAATTTAAAGGTAAAAACATATACATACACTAACAACTGTATCCTTTCCGCCAATAAAGCAAATACCAAGGGTGTCATTATTGGTATTAATTTCAATAGCAGTCTCTCGTCCTGGAATGATTGGGCATGTCAGGAGATCTGCTGCTAGTTCTATAAAAAAAAATAATTATTTCTAAAAAGTCACAATTGGTAGAAGTACTTTGAATTGGTAAACTTAAACTCCGTTTTTTACAAAATTTTTTTCAAGAAAAGTTGTTAATAAAATAAAATATTATTCACCAGTTATCGTTTTGCCCTTCTCCAAGTAAACCTACTTAAACTATCTACTGATTAAGTCTTAAAGAACTAGTGTCTCTGTTCTAAAGATTGTTGTTACTTCACAGAAATTTAACCAAGTTTTATTGTAGGTGATAACACAGTTTAAAAAAGCAGTATTTTTTAAAAACGACCACAGATGAATCGCGACTCTTCCACTCATGCTCGTTTTTGGTCAGCGTTCTAGAACTTGGGAATTTTCTTTCATATTCAAATCGAAGTAAATCATGTTGGCTTTTCTATCAAATCTTTAGTGTTTAGATATATGTTTAATCCCAATTTGGCGATGTGCTAACACCATGTCGTGAATTGCATTGATATAAGCAAAATGTTACAAATATACAAACACCATATTTATAATGTCCGTTACAATGCCTTTTGAGTTTTGATTATCTCGATCAAACATTCCAAGGTAGCTGGTTTATGGGCAATGATAATTTTGTAGTTTACATGATGAAGCCGAGACACTACCTCTAATATTTCGGTAACTGCCTGATTCTTCTGGATTGTACCATAAGAGGTTTTTATCGACCACACATTTTTAGGACATTATCATTGGTACAAATGTATTGCATATGAATCCCTTTACCACTATTTCACAATTACCGTTTATCAGATCATAGCGCACACTTTCTTCAAAAGTCACACAACTCAAAAAATGCATAGTACAGCCAAAATTTTGGATTAAGCTTTTGTGTGCATGTAAATTATTAAAGAGCGCAGATTTAAAAAAATAATAAGTTATATCACTTTTGTAAAATAAATACACAATTTGGTTGTTTTCGGCATAATTCAGTTCATAGCAGTTCCTTGGAAATTGCGAAATTTTATGTAACACTTATTTCGCAACAGAAAATAGATTTTTTAAGACTCAATTCTATAAAAAAAATACAATATGAGATTTTTAGACTTGTGTCAGTTTTGAAGCGGGGGTGCGATAAGTACATAGGCAAGAGCTGCCGAAACTTTATTTGCCATTCTTAAAGCTTGACTGGTATCAGCATTAAGAAGGCCATTAATAAATCTAGGAAATGAAGAGACTTTGTATTTCGTGCAAATTTTTATTAAAAAATCCTATACCTTAGCAGACGCTTTTCGTTTTAAAACCATCATCAGTGCTATTCGTCGTCGAGGAGCCTGCAGCAAATTTGAGCCAACAAAACATTTAGAGGGTTCAAAAAAATATCAGCATTATTACACAATTTAAAATTTTAAAGTCAAACAACATTAATATTTGTTACATTTTCCTAGTATTAAGGGTGAAATTTAAAAAACTTTGAAAAAGTTTTTTTAAATATATTGAGCTAGTACTAAATGTAATTTTTTGATAAATTTAAAAATAGTTTTTATTACTTTTTGAAATAATTTTATATGATGATCAACACAAAGTGCGGATCATATTTGTACCTACAAGCAAAACAGTATTATGTCCATTTTTTGGTAAAAAAAAACATTATTTTTATTCTAATACGAATCCTTAGACAAAGCTAACAATACTTATACATTTAAACATATTTTATCTTAGTAAAAAGTCTTTTATAAAACACTGAGAAAAAAATCTTTTTTCGTCTTTCCTCTAAAATTTCTACAGATATAACAAAAAATTATAATGCGTTCATTCTAAATAATACACTCCTTATTTAAACTGTCTTACCAGGTACAGGTGTAGTGGGCCTAGATGGGGTTGTAGGAGTTATCAATGAGGGTTTTCCATGAAACCTTCCATCAGCCACATTATTCTGTTGTGCTGATGGTGTAGGCGTAAGTGAACGTGTTTGATCTTTTTTACCAGGGTTTGAGACGACCAATGTCACCAGACCTTCTGTTCTTTTTAGCAAGTTTGCAGCCTGAAAAAGATGATTAACTATTAAAAAACTGTTGTAATTGGTCAGTGGCTTTGCTTTTGTAAATTACCTTTTTGTTTTAACCTCTAAAGACTAAAAAATTGCCTTACGTCCATATTAAAAATCTGCCAAGAAGTGATAAAAGTTTCTTTTTTTATGAAAGTTGGATGCAAGTAATATATTTTTATTATTGGTGTTCGAATATTCGAATTTTCGAATTATTCAAGGCGAATCGCATACGAATTATTCGATTCGAATTTCAAATCAAATATTCGAATAATTTAAATAGTTCGAACTAATCGAATAATTTGAACTATTCAAATAGTTTGAATGATTCGAATAGTTGGAATCATTTGAACTATTCGAATAGTTTGAACTATTTGAATATATCGAACTATTTGAATGATTCGAATCTTTTGAATAATTGGAATACCCGAATTAAAAACTTTTTTTCTGATTATTCAGAAATAGGAATTGATTTTGGCGGCAATTTTGGAAAGTTGTTGTGGTGGTTACTTATAACATACTGAAATATATTAAATTATTTTTGTCAAATTTTTTTTCTTTAATTATTAACCTTTAAGATTAGTCTAAAACAAGTTTTATGAAAAATACTTTATTTTATTAATTAAAGACGTAATTTTAAATGAAAAGTTTAGGCGTTTCGTACGCATTATTATTTTTAAATAGCTACTACGACTCTTTATAAGGGGTCATCCATAAATTACGTCACACAGTAAGGGGAAGGGAGGGGTAGAGGACTGTGACATTGTGTGACAAAGGGTATGGGGGGAAAATTGGAACCACTGTTTTGATTATTTTTACATGTAAAATTTTAAAATATGTGACGTCACACTATGGGGGAGGGGGTCTCACAAATGTGACGAGTTGTGACAGGGACGGGGTTAAAAAATCATGAAATTCGGGTGACGTAATTTATGGATGACCCCTAATTAGCTTTTACAATTAATTATTCAAAAAGTACTACATACAAATTCTTTAAAGTATTCAATATTTCGAATTATTCAAATAGTTGGAATCAATCGAATAGTTCGAACTATTCGAATAGTTTGAAATATTCGAATAGTTCAAATTATTCGAATAGCTCGAATATTTGATTTGATTCGATTCGACAACTAGTCGCACAAACCTAATTTTCATTAAAATATTAAATATAAATTTTAGTAGATACCAAAGTTAAATATGCTATTATGGATATGAAATTCAAGAAAACTTCACTGTTTCTTTCTGAAGCCATTGCTATTCGAGATGATCGTACCTAATGTTAGCATAAAAATGAAAATGCTTTTTAATGTTTGAAATAGTTTTTAATTTTTATCAACAAAGCTGTGCTAGTGCAAATTCCGGTTTTAATGCTTAGAATGCTGCCATAAAAACCCGGTATAACGGATTTTATTCGATCTGTTTCAAGCACAGTCTGGTTCCAATGTCTTCATTCATATAAAACCACACATTGTGTTTTTAAATAATTGACAAAATGGTCCAAGAAATGTCTTTTACTCAACCTACATCATTCTCAATGAGCTTCAAGCAAACAAAAATTGTTTGTAAATAAGAGACAATGAGTTAGACAAGGAACGCACATCATTACTTATAGGGGCGTTCCATATTTGTTAAATAAATATTAGGTGTTATACATTTTTGTAATAGGAATAATAAGGGGTTCAAAAAAATTAAATAAAAAACCCCGTGCCGTACTTAAAAAAAAACGTCGTAAATTAAAATTAACTTCACCAATATATAAACCGCAAAAAATTCCAATGAGAATGTTTTTTTAGAATCTTTCTAACTTTTGAAAAAGAGAAAAAAATTGTAAAAACTATATGTAGAATTTTTGGTAGAATCCAGTGGCGTACTTAATTATTTTTTATCGGTTGCGGTTTTGATAATATAACCCAAATTGTATTCATTTCTAAAGAAACAGGTTATTTGTAAAAAAAATAAGGAAAACCTTAAAAGATTTAAACTTTTTCACTCTCTGTATAAATTCTACATTGCAATAAACTCATCAATTCCTAAGTTGATTTTTTTTAATAAAAATAATAAAGATTATTTTTAAACTATTAGCTTTTTTACACATTCCTAAATTCAATTATCCAAGTACGCGTTTTGTTAAGTAGCGTGCAAGTTGTCTTAGAAAAAATTATCACTGCAGTATTTTGTATAATATTTAGCAAAAAATATGTACTGCCAGCTTTTTGTGTTCTTAAATCTTTATTTAAATAAAATGAAAATTAAATTCTTACACAAGGAGTGCAAAATTAAAATACTGTGTTCGATTCTTAATGTCTGTTCTTCATTAATTTCGTTTTTTTTCAGAAATACCTATTTTTTTTGAAAAAATATAAAGTGTTCAGTACCAATAATAAGACAATTTGATTTTAAAACAAATAGCAGAGTAACATACAGAATTTCCCACTTAATAAAAGCAACTTTGTATTATATCTTTATAACTTTAACAAATAAAAAAAAATAAGCACGTCACTGGATTCTAAGCAAAATTCTACACAAACTTACCTCTTACTTTTTTGTTAATTTTCACTAATAATCATGATACAAAGATGAGCTAAATTCGCCAAAATTAAAAAAAACACACCCTGTACCTTCAAAAAAAATCAAGTTGTTTTAAAAATCGAATTTAAGACTGTGTCATCAGATTTGATCTATCTCTTGTATTTTTCCCAATACTGTATTCATCGAAAAGACGTAATCCTGTACATTTTAGTCGCAAAAAATTAATTGTGCAAACTGAAATCTGGAATATATTTTTTAGAGTAAAAGGAGTATTAAAACTAGACTATAAAACAAGAAACATAATAGATCATTTAAAAAAGTGCCAAATTACTTCAAAGAAAGAATAAAGGTAAACAATTACACTTACGTAAAAAACAGGATATTAAAAAGTATTTAATGAATAAAACAACTCATTCCACTAATGACCAAACAAATATCTTAGCCATGCCGAAAATAAATAATTTATCGCCCTACAGACTTAAAAAAAACTTACAATAAAAGTAAAAAGTTTTATTGGCTAAAACATTTCATAAATGATCGTGTCTTTGATCTTTCTAGCTTAAGTATTTTACGAGCTCTGAAGAAATGACTGTAGCTACTCTGTTAAAAGTGATGAAACATAAAATACCCATTTTTTTGTGAAAAATGTAAATATAATTAAGAATAATTTTGAAATACAATGGGAAAAACAAATTTACTATGGGAAATGTTAAAATAACTAAGTTGGATATATACTAACGTATTCTATTTAAATTAAGTAATTAATCCGTATATTTCCCTTATATTTAAATCTACATATGGCTTTGTGATTAATTTGAAAGATTGGATCCTAAAAAATGTAATAAAGTTTTATAGTAGGGGAGCCCACCGTGCTAAATCGGGATTTACTCGAGCGTCATAGAGACCTATTAGGTTGCGAAGCTTAGATAATAACAAGAAAAAATGTCATATAATATATACCTTTTCATCGGTGGGGAAAGCGGCTATAGATTTTCAAAAATGTAAAAAAACTGTTGCATAGACATACTCGAGCGCGTCAGATATTGATATCATCCATGTCCTACGTATTTTTAAAAATGTACGTATGTTAATCTGATTGTTTCCATGATGGGGGTGGTCGAACGTAAGGGTAGAAAATGAAAAAAAAAAAATTTGATCGAGCGCGTCAGATTTTTTAAAGGGATGTTAAGTGAACCTAAAAAAAGCTCTTATATAATAATCTGACGATTTGGATGTGACGCTAACTTGCGGCTATTATTAAAATGTGCAAAAAAAAATCGCCATTTTGAAATACTCAAGCGCGTCAGATTAAGATATATATGGTTCATCTTTATGCCCTAGACGTGCTGTCTCATAATCTGACGATTATCTGGAGGGATTCGCCTAATCTGACAATTAAAAAAAATTTTTTTTCTATTTTTTTAAATCATTGAACTTAATTAATTGAAAAGCTCAGGAAATAACATGCAAATAAAAAAGTATATGTTTTCAAAAATAGAATACTTTATTTGTAAGGAAATAATTATAAAAAATTAAATTTTTTCGAGTACTTTTTTTTTAATTATCATCATCATCGGTCGAATCATCTTCCTCCTCTGACTCGATTTCATCCTCAGATTGTGTATCTGTAACAAGAAATCATTAAAATATTTAACAATATTTTTTTTTATGAATTATGTATTTTTTTAATTATTGAGAAAAATATACCTAATTCTGGAGTATCCTCAAGAATATCAGGTGTTATGACTACATCTTCATACGATTGCGACAATTGATCACCTGCAAACCAGATCATTTCGAACTTCCCGTCGACTACTTTCCATCCATAGTCCGTTGGTAAAAGATCAGTAATTTTTGCATTATGAGCATTACACCACAAGCAAGAATGAATTTTGTGCGTAACACTTGTTGGAGTAGCTCCGATTGACAGGGTGGCAAGTTGCACGCATCGTAATTCTGGATATTCAAGGAGAAAGGTTGTGATTTGTCTTTGACCTTGTACGTCTTATTGAAGATGACAATCCTGGCTTGATTGACATCGTCTAACTTTTTCAGCCCATACAAGTGACAAATAAAAGACTGTATGATGTTAAAAGGATCCTGCACATTATGCTCCTTTGAGCCCAAATCCAAAAATGCTTTTTGGAAAATTTCACAATTCATCAGAAATTGCAAAGGTTAAAATCACAACCAGTGAACGCATGCAAAGCCGGAAGCGCCTTCGAAATTTTTGGGCCTAATTTCTTGTAGAGAGCGGATACGTCGATGTATCGGCGTGCATTGCCAACTCCAAGATCCATCCAGACTTCTACTCTTGCTTGCAGGTATTCCATATTCGCCAACATGATGATTACAATATCTGTATCAGAAGTTCTGATAGTAATAGTAGAATCTTCTTTTTGTTGGCAAGCAAGAAATGCAATCTTCGTATCCGCTTCTTCGTGATCGGGGCATGACAACTCATAATTAATGATGCGTGTTACTTTATTATCAGTAACAGAATATTCATAACACAAATCATGTATTATGTAAATTATTTTACTACCGATAATAGCTGCCATTTCCTGATCAGCCCAATGAGCAATCAAAAACTTGACAATAGCTTCCTTAAACTTTAGATTTTTCAAATCTTTTTGTAAAATCTGATGTTCTTGTTTGTTGAGGACCGGAGATGTGGAATTCCTTGTCGTCTACACTGCCTCGGAGAGAATGCTCATAATCTTTGATAGAGGGGGTGAAGTAACGATCAAATACAATAGCAATTTTACTTGCAGGGCTATTGATAAGGCATTGCAATATCTTCTTTGACACACCTCCAAAACTACGGGGCATTTCTTTAAAAGTATTTAAAAAAAAGAAGCCATCTACAATTAAAAGGTCAATTTGGGATGACGGTTGCTCCATATCTTCTACTTGTTTCTCTAACTCATGAATTAGTACTGACTTATCAGTCTTGTTTAAAGAACCATCTATATGGCACAGTGATAACGGTATAGGAGTTATAGGAAAACAAAGTACTTTCTCCAGGTCTATACTCGTGTCAAGAGATAGAGCTAATAACCGACCAAATAAATCCCGCTGCAATTTAACTTCGTGCACTTTTCCACCAATTTTCATTTTTTTTTCTTCTTGAGGTTTGCAAAAGTCAGCACCGTATTTTTTTTTACTGGCTGGTGAAACCTGTCTGAATTTAAATTGCATTCCGTTATAAATTGATCTCGCAGAAATGTTCCTCCAGACACTGTCTTTAGCAAACAGTTTGTAATATCTAGAGGGGCAGCTTGTCCTGTTGAAATATTAAACAACTGATCCTTATCAATTGAAGGAGAGAATGGATTAATGTTCTGCAGGACACTGTTCGAAAAAGCTTCGATTTGGATGTGTTGTTTCTTCATTCGATCTGGGTGTAGATCAGCAGCAATATCATGGCAGTTTGTGTTAAGCCGTGCACGAGTAAGTACGTGAGATATGATTCTTGTTCGCGCCCCATGATTTTTAGCCCAACGTTGTCTAGCAGCAAATGAATTTGTGAGGTTAACAATTCCAGTGAGACGACGAGCAGCATCACCATTTATCGTCTGCTCTAACGTAAAATCTACAGGAATTCTTGAGAAAGGCTTGACGGTTCTTCGGATTCCAAACGAACCCTTAACCATTTCAGTTCGAGGCCTGGATGTGTTTATCTACGTGTTGCAGTAAATTAATGTAGTACACTAGCCATCGACTATAGTTCGGTTGATTGTAATAGAAGAATAAGCTAACGATTTTCGCAATGGTATATACGTACAAATCTAAATCTCCAACTCTAATACTTCTAATAAATAGGTGGTAAAGATTTATAAAATCGATGTACATTGCGTAAAATTGCGCTGTTTTTCCGTGCTTGCCGCCTAATGTGTCTTCTGTATATTCCTCATAAGATTGAATGAGACTTTGTGTTTCTGCATGCCGAACTTGCGGAGAGATATCTTCATGAGCCAAAAATGTGGTGAGATATTCTAACACTAATTCCCCAACTGTCAATTGTTTGTCCTCCAAAAATGTTTCGAAATGTAATTGTTGCAATGCCAATGCCACGAGAGAATGTAATCGTTTACATCTGTTGTAATTTTTTCCGCCAATAAAACCTGAAACTGAACCACTAGCGATCAATTCACATTCAGTCATGATATTACTCAGTCCACAATCTTCAATAAAAGTGCCAACTGCCTTGAAAAAAGCCATTTCAATATGAAAAGCCCCTAAATGAATAAAAATATTATCAAATCTTGGAGATTCTTGAGCTTGAATACAATAACTAGTGCGAGCAATAGCTAGATCATAGGTGATCTGGATATAAGGCGCTTGACATTCGTTTGCAATTTCCTGACTCAATTCTAGAGTTTTCAAAACAGTTGAAATAGGAGTAAGATATGAAACTTTTTGAACTCGTGAATCGTCTATCAAAATCTTGCTGTGAAATCCAACCCACATTGGAACATCCGATATTTTATACTTATGTAATAACAACCACGTAACGTCCAGCCGTTTCGACGTACTCAAATTGTCTGGAGCTTTATTAAGCTCTGAGATTTCTAGCTGACTCCAGGTGGTAATTTTTAATTTCTTGGTGAATGGATGCATTTCGTAAGTAACTTCTTCGAAAGCTCTGCGTTTTCGGTTTTTTGTTTTTGCGGTGCTAGCGGATAATTCAGAAAAACTACCACGCTCAACCTCATTGATTGTTGAATTTTCATGTACACTAGGGCTAGAAGATTCCGCAGACACAGGATCCGGATTTTGCACGATATCCTGAAAAATTATCCCCACCGTATCATGCAGAGTATCTTTGCCATTTAGAGTTTCAACGAAGCGGTCGAAATTGTCAAATGCGACACCAGTATTCAAGTCCGGGCGACGTAGGATATCTTCAGGACATACATGAGCATTATTTACTGTTGAAAATGTTAGCTCAGTTTCTAGCTCTTCTAGAGTTGTGTAAGAGCAACAGTGTCCATATTTTGACAGTATGTTAACAACTTTCTTACTGTTACATAAGCTCTTTACTGTCAGACCCAGGGTAATGTGCTTTGACGTTTTAATTTTGTGGCTAGAAGCTGCGTAAATCAAATCTTGTCCAATGGAAAAAATAGAAAGTTCATTCTTTTTTTTTTCTACTTTCACGTTCTTTTTTGGATATATGAGAAACATCACCGCAAATGAATGATTCCAAAAAACAAGTAAGAAGCTCTGGCACGTTATCGCATTCTCCCATCATCAAATCTTCAGCCGTACAATTTTCAGGCAATTCTCTTCTGGTCGAGTTAAGGATTTCTTCGCGAAGTTGTGTTGCAACTGAACGAATTGTTTCTTTTACTGCCATCGTTTTAAATAAATCCTTGTAGGTTAAAAGAGTGGCGGAAAATGGAGCAAGAAATTTTTTCTTCTCAGCGTAAATAATCTTAATCTTTTTGTCAAATGTTTCCATTAATTTTATTTCCAAGTGACGATCTGAGAACGAAGAAATAGTAATAGAAGTAGACAATAAACTGTGTTGCTGTTCTATCAATTTTTGATATTCTTTTTTTATGTAGTCAAAGAACAAGCATTCATTATTCTTGACCACTCTTTCTTCTAGCATATCACAAAGAACAGTATACGCAGTATTGTAAACCTTTTTTTTTCTTAAAAATTCGCTATTTTCATCCTTATAAACTTCTCGTAAGTATTGATCTTTGCAACATTTATGGTAAGAAATTTTGGAATCATCTGAGAAAGAACTAAGCTTTTCCAACATCGATATATCATTTTGTTCCGTGGCCGCGTTTTTAAATTCTCTATAGTTTTTAATCGATTTACAGCTAAGCGAACTTCACGACCATGATGCCGTTTACGTTGTTTTTCGCAAATGAAGCACGTTTGCGATGCTGAATCGTTATGAGCGACAGGCTCATCTGCGTTGAATGAATCATTGAAATCTTCACAGTCCTCTTGAATGTTGCTGTATTCTCCCGCTCTGCAAATTTTTTAACAATAAAATAAGAAAGCTGATAATTATAAAATGAAATTAAAAGATTGGTAAAAAAATAGATTCATTCATATCTTATAATGGTATTAATAATTTTGTTGATGCAAAAACTAATCAATTTTTTTTTTAAGATAATGATTTTTTTGTCTAAAAATTTAACTAAAAAATTAATTCAATAAAAAAAATTTTTTGGGAATATTTACTATATTAGCACTTACTCGTCTGTCGATGTACCAACAGCCTCGGAAGACGTGGAATCAACAGTAGCATGTGATTTGGAGCACTCTCCAGAATCAGGAACTTGTGACTCAGAGCACTCTCCAGAAATAGGAAAATGTGACTCGAAAAACTTTCCAGAAACAGGAGCATGTGTTTCGGAGATATTACCAGAAATTTCCGATGCATTGTCCACTACACTTTGCTGCTGTTGTAAATACTGAAAGTCTCGCGGTATTTTTATTGCTGTAAATAATTTATAGCACTGTGCGTGATACACTTCATTTAATGAAGATTCTATCGAAATTTCAAGGTTATCGTATTTTGTTTGGGATTTTCGGAGAACCGGTTTGCTCCGACGATATTCTAAAACATTTATACATTTTTGTAATGTTTCTAATGTAAATTTAATTGTTTTTTGCAAAGTTGTTTCACCACAAAATACACACTTTATATTAATATCACTCATAGTCAATATTTCTAAACTTTTATTCACATAATTTATATTAAAATCACCAAATAAGCAAAAACGTTGGAAATACGTTGTAAACAATATCATACCACGAACAAGTCTGTGTGATCAGCTGTCATGGCGTCATGGCAACAGAAACCAGAGTGGGGACGGAGTGAGAGAGTAATAGATAGAGAAAAAGTGAGAGAGGAATAGAAACGCGGAGAGGGAATATAGGCATCACGTAGCTGCATGCATTAAACCGTATCGATGAATATTTGTTACTTCGGCTTGTGGAAATCGTCAGATTATATATTTTTCGTAATCCTTGAATTATTCCCTTCAAAATAAAAAAAAATTAGCCACGCTCGAGAATGTCACGATGACGTTTTTTTACAATTTTATAGCCCTCCCCTTCTTTACGTCACTCTCAAATTGTCAGATTAGTGGAATATACACGTTTTAGCATGTAACTAACTTACCCTGCCTTAATCTGACGCGCTCGAGGATTTCAGATGATCAATTTTTTTTTACTAATCTGATCCTTTATCCTTGACGGGCGGTCATATATATATGGGGCTCATATTTGGTGGAAGTACTTAACCGGGTACAAGGTATACCCCTGTATATTAATCTGCCGCGCTTTAATAAATCCTGAAATCCCCGCTTGGGCTCCCCTACTATTACTTATTTCATATGTAACACCATATAGATAGGGCAAAAATATACCGGTTTAGCCCTTCAAATAAGTATCCTTTTTTATAAATGGTAAAATATGTTAAAAATTAATTTTCATTTAATTTCTTGTAAGTAAATATATTAAGTTAGAAACAGTACAAAAAGAAGATCATCAGAGTTAAAAAGGTATTTAAAAAATAAGTTTATTGTTAAAAAGTGATCAGGCATAACGTTTTTTCCAATATAACCGATTAATAAACTAAAGTACTATACTTGTTAATGTTTTAAATATCAAATTAGGTGAAACTTTGTTACCGTACAAAAAAAGACATCCAATATTTAATTATCCAGTTTAACCTTATGTAGCAAAAGTACCAGTCCTTATATAAATAGGGAAAATTTTATTACTGACTAACATTTTGGAACTTCCAAATAACTTCCAAGCATATTTTTTGCCGTTAAAGAACTTATTTATTTGATTATCAAAAAAAAAACAAGGTAATAAAGAGTAAATTACGCGGTTTCCCAATGCAAATACCTCTATAAAAACATGAAGGTATTAAAAACCCTTAATAGGAAAATACAAATCAAAAATAATACATTAATACATTTTAAATAACATGAATAGGAACTTGTCTGTTTTCTCAGATTTTGATATTATGTATTTTTCATTTTTGTGTATCTCTACTACCTTTTTGTTGACTGTAACTAAAAGATTTTTACTCCTTTTTTACGAAAAATCGTATTTACGGCTCGTAACGAAATTCCGCACAATAATAATGTATTTTTATCCAGATTTTTTTATTCCATACATTTTAAATAGTGTATTATATTAATTTCAATTACCATTAAAAAACTTGCGGTTCCATATTTTTAACTGTTAAGGATTTTAATAGCACAGAAAACACAAAACTTTGCACACCTAATACAAAAACAGAAACACATCTACCGTGAATTTAAACACCAGCATTCCAAACCTGTGTATGTATATCAGTTTGATTATTTTGGTTATCTGCTTATCTATACATCTATTTTGTTGATATGTTAACAATGAAAGGGCTTATTAAATTGATTTTAGGAACAAAAAGGATAAATCTATATTAGTTTGTCTAGGAGTTAATATTCTTAATTAGTTGTATTGTAATTTTGTTTTATCAGCAAAGATCAAAACTAGCAATCAAGGTTTATTTTTAAATTAATTAAATGGTTAAAGTTTCGTATTTCTATGTGGCTAATGGGACTGTATATTTTAATGTTTTTTTGCACTTTTTATTAAAAACAATATGCAGGATGTCCCATGATGAACTGCGGCAATTGATTTCTCGAAAAGCAGTCTTTGGAAAACTTTAAAAATTTGAATGCATACTAACGTTGGTGGGAGCAACTAGGCTAAAATATTTTCAAGTTGGTTGCACTTCCGGTTATACCGAAAGTGGGTCCTAGTTTTAGATTCAAAACAAAATTTTAGGCAGATTTCATATATCATGTCCTACACCTAAATCTAAATGTTTTTGATATTTTTAGGTTTTTACGTCAAAAATGACGTTATAATTATCAATTTTTGCTATAAGAATGCTTTTATTATTTAATCTGAGTTAGAAAGATCTATTTTAACAGATTTTTTAAAATATTCTAATTACTTGTTAAATATGGTGTTTAGAAAATAAGATTAAAAATGCAATTGAAAAAAACTGCCAAAAAAAATATTTTTTAAATGAAACCCCAAATTTTATAATTCCATCTTATTTAGCATTAAAATTGAAAAACTTTATTTAAGGCTGTCTATTCCAAAAATATTTAGTTTTTGAAACATTGCTAGTTTAATATTTTTATGTAGCGATTGCTGATTTAAAGTTCAGCTATACTCCTAGGAAGTTTTACTTAAAGTTGGCTATGACTGTGAAATGTCTAGCGATTGTTTATTAAGGCGATCATAGCCAACTCTGGGTGTTATTGATTCGTCATATAAAAATATTAAAATTATATAGAATATTCTAAAAATTAAAAATTTTCGGAATAGACAATCTTATACTTTTCCTTATTTTTATAGCTAAATAAGATAAAATTATAAAATTTGGGGGGTACCCATTAAAAAATAAATAGCTTTAGGCAATTTTCTCAATCTTATTTTTAAACACCCTGTATATTAAGTTATTAAAATATTGTAAAAACTCTAGTAAAGTAGAACCTACTCAATAAAAAATTCAACTCGTTAAATAATAAAGGCTTTCTTAAAGCAAAAACTGGTAATTATTTTAGTGTCAGAAAACATTTTCGACGTAAAAACAGGAATATGTCAAAAAAGCTTGGATTTATGTATAGGATATGGCACCTAAAATCTGCCTAAAATCTTGTGTAGAATCTAAAAATGAAACAATATATGGGGTATTTCATTTAAAATAAGCAAGTTGACACCTACTTTTGGTATAACCGGAAGTGCTACCAACTTGAGCCGAGTTGCCCCCCATCGACATTAGCATACCTTTAAATTTTCGAAATTTTCCAAAGCCTACTTTTCGCCAAAAGTGGGTGGTGTTAGATTAACGAATATTTTTCTATTTAAAAATACCACCCTGTACAAAGCCATACAATGGGGACTAAAGAGGGCCATATTTGTGGCTCTCCTCATTTAAAAACCCTTCTTGTGTATTATTTGCGTGGAATCCTAAAGAACACTTAAGAAAATATTTAAATTAAAGCAAAAGAGACGACATAAAATAAACATTTCCTTAATGGAATACCTCATTTTTTAGTTCGTTTTTGAAAGCGTCTTTGTTTTTTTATACGTTTCAATAAAAAAAAATCTTATGTAATTTTAGTAACAACAGAATCACTTGAATTCACATGAAAAACCTGCAATTTAAATAAGAAAACAGAAAAAGATAACAATAAATATGTGAAATGCCAAAACACATAAATGTTATTATTCTGTCACCCTCTAGTATTTATTACTTACTTATATTACATAGTGGTCAAAGTAAAACATACCGGGTGGTGCATCGCCAGACTGGCCATAGGAAATCCCATTTAAATTTTGATACATTGAAATATTGGCTCCTCTATTGAATTTAGAACAAAATTGTATAAGGCTATTTTGAAGACGTTGATAAGATTAGCTCATCCTCTAAATATCTTTTTTTCTGATAAGGCAATTAAAAGTTATTTAAGAAAAACTATTTGTAAAATCGTTGCATACCTGCTACATACCTTAATGAATCCACCAGTTATAAATAAAATGTCTTGTCAACTTTTTAATTGACGTTTTACTTTGCATTAGTTATTTCAAAATGTTTTACAGTATTGAAGAGAAAATAAAGGCTGGTTTATGCAGACAACTTTAAATTTAATTTAACTTTTATTTACATATACTTTAACTTTAAGAATTTCTTGAGCATTTATAAAGAATATTTACATTTGCCTTACGCAAGCGCAGAAACACGAAAATTTCGTTGGGTTGGTATTAATTATTAAACAATTTTTTATGTTTTGACAATGTTTTGGCTGTTTTTTTGCTTGGTTTGTTATAATTAAATAAATAAAATAATTAATAAAGATATCCGAATTTTCTGTCACGTAAATCGGGTTAAAGATTAAAGTTGACAGCTCGGTCTAGGCGAATTTTAAGTTTGGTTACACTGCTCGCGCATGCTCATTTTCATTATTATTTAATTTAACTTTAAGAAGATAAAAGTTGGCCAACTTCTTAAATAAAAGTTAAAGTTAAAGTTTTCTTAAAGTGTGTATAAACGCGCCTATATTATTAAGATTGCTGCAACGATCTTACACTAAAGTTAAATTAAAGTTAAATTTAAATTTTAAAGTTGTCTTTATAAAACCACCTTAACTAATGATTAAATGGTATTACATGGAAAATAGAGTATCCAGACATGTTTACGTTTCTTAAGATACATGAAAATAGAATACAGTTTTCTTCCTGACAGACACATTCCAAGTAAGAAAACAGTTCAAAATATCGTTCATAAGCTTGAGACAAAAGGTACTGTTATTAATAAACGCAACTGCTTAGAGCGAAATAATAATGTACTCGATGAAAGAGCTCAAGAAAATAATGCCGATTTAGATGTTTTACTTCATGTAGAAGGAAATAAAAGAATTAACACCAGGCTTCTTGACAAAGTTGTAGAAAAGGATCACAGCACAGTACTACGCAAATTAAAGAAATATAAATATTATCCGTACAAATATCACAGACATCAGGAATTAAGGGAAGGCGATGAGATCCGAAGAACAGATTTTTGTTTTGAAGTTATGGAAATGGCGAATAACGATAGGGACTTCTTACGCAATATTTGTTTTAGTGACGAATGCACCTTCACATTAAACAATAAACCAAACGTTCAAAACATCAGATACTGGAGCAAAGAAAATGAACACAGATTTGTATCTACAAGGACTTAATATCCCCAAAAGGTAAACCAACCCGCGGGTATATTTGGGCATCGGATTATTGGACCTTTTTTCTTGAATCATAATTTGGAACAGAAACTTTTTTAGAACTATTACAAAATCAAGTGGGACCGGCATTGGAAGAAGTTGCACCTGACAATCAAGACATTTGGTTTCAAATGGATGGCTGTCCTGCACACAATTCACGAGAAGTAAGGGAATATGTTCAAAATGTTTTCAATGGACTCACATAGGACAAAATTACACCATAAATTGGCCAGCTAGGTCTCCCGATCTTTCGCCAAACGACTTCTTCCTTTGGGGTCATATCAAAAGTGTTATTTATACAAATTTGAGTTATCAAAATTTAGAAGAATTAAAAGTTTCAATTTCAACGGCGTGCGATCGACTATCGGCATTTCAACTTCATAATATAAGAACTGAATTTTATAACCGTTTAGGATATTGCTTAGCAGTAAACGGAGGTCTGTTTGAGCAACTAATTAAAAAACATTAGCTTTTAGTTTCAATGTGTTGTGTTAAAACGTATTTTTAGACAGTTTTTAAGTGTGTTTTTCACCTTTCTATAAAAATGTTCAATTATGTATAAATCTCATTATGTAATTCAATGTAATTACTTGTATTTATTAAATGATTACAACCATTATTCTCTTCAATACTGTAAAACATGTTGAAATAATACAAGGTAAAACGTGAATTAAAAAGTTGACAAGACATTTTATTTATTACTGGTGGATTCATTAAGGTATGTAGCAGGTATGCAACGATTTTACAAATAGTTTTTCTTAAATAACTTTTAATTGCCTTATAATAAAAAAACGAAATTTAGTATGTGAGCTAATCTTATTAACGTCTTCAAAATAGTCTAATACAATTTTGTTGTAAATGTAATAGGGGAGCCAATATTTCAATGTATCAACATTTACATGGGTTTTCTTATGGCCAGTCTGGCGATGCACCACCCGGTATAATACCTATAATTAATTTTGTTGTTACTTAAAGTGAATGCAAAATTCTTTTTTTAATTTAGTTATTTTCTTTATTCTTTTAGATTTTACTGGAAAGACAAGCTGCTATTTACTTTTTTTTTTAAATATAAGGAAAGCCACAAATATGGTCCCGTTCATTCTATTTGGAAATCCCTGTGCTATAATGGTATGAGATTTTATCTCTTATATTTATGAAGCAAGACTGTCATGCTGTTTCGTTTGCAACTCATTTTCTACGTTGTTACGAGAACGTATATTGATTTCTACTATTTTGCTTTTGAATATTGTGTTGTATAGGGTGACGATTTTTACCGAATTGATAGTTATGATTTACAAAAAAAAACAAATTTTAACAAGATCGATCTTTTTTAGCTGCAATCATAAGTCACAACCATAACAAAGCTTATGATATATCTAGTAATCTAATCTATTGTTTTGTAGAGCGTAATTACAGATTCTTAGTTTGGTAATTTAATGATCTTATCTTATAACATATCACATTGTTTAGCCTTTCTCCAAAATAAGAAAATGTATATTTATTTTACATTCAATAAACCCAAACTGTTTTGTATATTATAAAGGGATAATCTACCCTAGCAACAATATATCAGAAATCATACAAATATTCTATTTTAAAAATACGTTTTTTGTTTTTAAATCACCTAATTAAAATTGAGAAATTATATTTTTTTAAATTCGTATTATCAAGCATTGAAAAAAAAATAAAATATATAATTTTTGTTATACAGGGTCAGGGTGTCCCAAAAGGTATGGTCCAAAGTTTGGGATCATGTAGATTGGATCAAAATAAGGTAACAACTTCATATGACTTTTTGCTCTATGCCCCTTCTTTACCGAGCTATTAGCTCTTAAAGGTAACAATTGAAAATCGATTTTTATTAATAACTTTTGAACGGCTTGTACGATCTGGAATTTTTTTGTTAATTAATTCTAGCTAATAATTGTCTTGCATTAACTGCTATAAACATGCCCCGAAACCATCAAAAATACCAGGTCCGGACTATCAAATTTATAAAAAACTTCAAAATTTTTGCAGTGTTGCCATATTTAACATTTTGACCTTACTGGTAGATTCCTCTGAGTTTTTTATGGAAAAAAGGTATACCTTATCTTTATTGATAGGACTAGCGGTTTTCGCGTAAAATGCATTTATAATCATTAAGGTATACTCGAGGGCTCTCGATAAGATATACCCTGGGGCTCTCAATAAGGTGTACTTAAGGACTCCCTTTGAATCTTATGTCAAAATCTACTACCAGAAGTCAATTTTTAGCTGAAAATTATAAATTAAAAGTTAAAAAAAAACTTAATTTATTTTAACAAAAACAATAAAACCATACAGCAAAGTAGAAACTTTACGAGTATGATTATTGGTAGAATAACAAAAAAAAAACTGCTATGCGTAAATTTAACTAAGGTATCTGTTTAAAGTGAGCACCCTGTACACTGTACAGCTACACATTTTCTTATTTTACTAGACATGCTCTTTGAACCTCAATAAGTACACCTTATTGAGAGCCCCAGGGTATATCTTATCGAGAGCCCTCGAGTATACCTTAATGATTTTAAATGCATTTTACGCAAAAACCGCTAGTCCTATCAATAAAGACAAAGTATACCTTTTTTCCATAGAAAACTTAGGGGAATCTACCAGTAAGGTCAGAATGTAAAATATGGCAACACTGCAAAAATGTTGAAGTTTTTTACAAATTTGATAGTCCGGTCTTGGTATCTTTGATGGTTTCGTGGCATGTTTATAGCAGTTAATGCAAGACAATTATTAGCTAGAATTAATCAACAAAAAAAATTCAGATCGTACAAGCCGTTCAAAAGTTATTAATAAAAATCGATTTTCAATTGTTTCCTTTAAGAGCTAATAGCTGGGTAAAGAAGGGGCATAGAGCAAAAAGTTATATGAAGTTGTTACCTTATCGTATATCCAATCTACATGATCCTAAACTTTGGACTATACCTTTTGAGACACCCTGTATATTGTTGCAAGGGTGGATAAAAAAAATCACTCAATAAAAATAAAGAAATTATATTTTTTGAATTCGTATTATTAAGCATTGAAAAAAAATAAAATAATAAAATTTTAATTAACATACTAAAAAACGGAGTTATAAAATAAAGTATATGATTTTTGTTATACACGTCTAGCAAACCAATTTCTTAGGTGCAGAGATTTTCAAAGGAGATGCCAATTTAATAGGGAAAGACTTGAGCGCAATAAAGACAGACAGAAAACGTGAAGCGGCTAAATCCCTTTTTACCGACCCAAGGCGGACTGCGACAACACACGCACACACACACTCAGTGATGCCACATCTCACGATTATTCGTAAGATTACATGATTTTGATTCCGATTTCACGATCTTACGAATAAGGTAGCCATTCTAACGATTTTTAATAAATCATTTTAAAATAAAATATTGCATTTGAATTAATAAATTACTCCGTCCCTGTAGTGAATGATAACAATGGCAAAAGAAACGACCGGGGAATCCCCGTCGCCTACAAGCGGTTATCGAGCAGAACGACATGACTTTCCCCATTGATTGCAGGTAAGATGGCTTACAATTTATTTGCACGCACTCCTGTATCGTAGATTTTACGTAAGTCAAAACCAGTAAAAATAAAATTATTTATGTTGTCTTGCTCGATAATCTTTAACCATTTTAAAATATGAATATTCTTTTCAAATTTAATTTTTTTCACTAAGTGCATAACATTTTTTTTAATGAAAAGTTTTATAAAATGTTTTATTTTAAAAAAAGGTCTCTAAAAATTGCTAATAAATATTTTACGAAATGACAACACTGTCCACAATATCCTAACGAATCGTAGACGCCGTTGACCGTTGTTGTATTGGAAGTGGGATAGGGGAAATTGTTCTCTTTTTAACGTGGGGTCATTCCATATGTATCTTATTCTATAACATTAAAATTGGCTCCCAAGCCCTCGCCTTGCCAATCCTGTATATTGTTGCAAGGGTGGATTATTCCTTTATATTTTACAAAAGCGTTTAGTTTTTATAGAATCTAAACTGTAAGTTAATATGTAGTTTGTAATTTTGGAGAAAGGCTAAATAATATTTCTAATAAAATATTATTCCTAGAAAAATAAAATAACTATTAAATAATATATTGGTCTTGTTTGATGGCAACTGTAAACTACAGAGTCGTTTTATATCTGATATTTCGGTTTTAACTTTTTTTCTGTCAAAAAAATACACCCGAAAAAAAGCATTTAGTCAAAAATGAAACAAAAAAAAACAATAAGTTACCGTCTTTTTGCTTTGCAAACCATCTTAAATTCATTGCCTGAAGCCTAAGTAGATTCTATTTATAACTTCATTTGTTATCCTAAGAAAAAAACAACTTTAATAAAATTTCTTGTTTAGGAGTATAGATATAAATAACTGTTCGGAAATAAACGACAGCCGGGTCAAGCGGTAATCAATATCCACATTTTAAATGCTTCTTGAAGATCACTTATCAAAAAACGATCCTGTACTCTTATAAAAGTCGTGGATTTGCCAAAAATACCAGTAATTTAATAAATAGTAATTATCATGTTGAGATAAAATGATTTAATTTTTTTTTATAGTATTAGAGCATGTTACGTTTACCATTCTTGTAGAAAAAAATGATCGTTTGACCACAATGTAATGTATGTATTTTTTTCCGTAGAATCCGAAAGAATACTGTTGATTTTAATTAAAAAAGATATACATAAAATTAATATTTTCTAATATATAAGACAACTTATTTATTCGTTGGTGTTTAAAAACGTCTCTATTTTTTGTCGATACGTTTCAATAAAAAGGATTTCTTATTCTTATTTAGAAACAACATAATTTAATTACATGTTTTACTTTTAGCAATATATATTAAAGCTAGACTAGAAGAAATATTGACCATCTGTGTTTTGGCATTTCAAATATTCATTGTCCATTTTTGTCGATACGTTTCAATAAAAAGGATTTCTTATTCTTATTTAGAAACAACATAATTAAATTACATGTTTTACTTTAACCAATATGTATAAACGCTAGACTAGAAGAAATATTGACCATCTGTGTTTTGGCATTTCAAATATTTATTGTTACCTTCATTTATTTTCTAATTTAAGCCGCGCATTTCTTAAAAAGGGTTTTCCAATAAGGGCGGGTCGTTGTTGAAATGGAATAAAACAAGCTGTGTGTAAGGTTTTAACAAAAATCTTTATTTATTTAAAAGGTCCATTTATGCCAATATGTATGGAATATAACATCATTTAAATGTCCGCCGCGGCTTCAAACGGTGGCACGGATCCGAGAGGTCCAATTTTCTATGACTCTGCCGCATAGATCCGGCTAAATTTGCGCGATAGCATGGGTTATGTTGTCTTTCAGGGCTTCAGTCGATTGCGGTCTATTGGCGTAGACGTGCGACTTCAGAAACCCCCACAAGAAAAAGTCTAACGGGGTCAAATCGCACGACCTTGGTGGCCAATTCACGTCACCTCTTCGAGAGATTACTCGACCTCCAAATCGTTCAGACAAAATACCCAATGTTTCGTTTGTTGTATGGCCTCACCAACGTCGTTTTGAAAGAAGTACGGACCAATAACGCCGCCGGCCCAAAATCCGCACCATACAGTAACTTTTTGTGGCTGCACTGCCACCTGGTGAACCTCGTGTGGGTTAGCTTCGTCCCATATACAGAAATTTTGTTTGTTGACATAGCTGTTCATCCAAAAATGCGCTTCGTCGCTAAAGATGATTTTTCGGCCAAAATAGGGGTCCTCTTCCAAACGTTTCGAGGCCCATTCAGCAAACAAACGGCGTTGCCTATGGTCATAAATTTTTAGCTCCTGGGAGTTGGATTTTGTGCGGGTGTAGGCCCAAGTCCCAATGCAAAATACGCCAAGTGGAAGTTGGCGAAAGACCGCCGAGTTCTTGTGCACGGCGAGGAATCGACTGCCTGGGGTTTTCATGCACACTTTCACGGACAGCAGCAATGTTTTCGGCGGATCTGGCATTCCTCTGACGTACGGGTGTTGGTTGCTTGTTTACCGAACCGGTCGTCTCGAATTTGGCCACCAAACGTTGTAAAGTCGACTTTGAAGGGCCACCGCGTCTACCGTAAAATGGGCGCAACGCGCGTATTGTTTTCACTAACGCTCATTTTGATAAAGTTTTATCATTTGAACGTGCTGCTCAGACGTGTAACTTGCGAAGTTGATTTGGCATCAGTAATTGAATAATAAAACAATTGATTTGACAAACGCCGCTAAAACAACATGGCCGCCACACACTGTCAAAATCGACGGGCCTTATTTGAAAAACCCTTTATAAATTAAATTAATTCTGTTAACCGTAAACCGCATCGAAACATACGAGACTCTTTATAAATCGAACCAATAAATAAGCTGTATATTGTCCATTTCATGAACTGAATGTCCAGTTCCTGAAGTGGAACCAGATAGTGTAATAATATTTTATTTCACCATCCGGACAATATTTTTGTCCAGTTCATGAAATGAATATACCATTTTTCCACTTGGTGAAACGAGACGGTATTACAGCACCTGGACACAAAAATCATCCAGTTCCTGTACTGTATATTTGGCATTTATCTATTTACTGTAATACAATGCAATGACACAACATTTTTGGTTAGTTGTGGTTAGTTTTTTCATGTAATGTTGATCAAGAAGCGTATAAAAATATCTTTGATATTAAACAATTTTGCTTTAGTTGTTCAATAAAATGTTCATGCTATTTAAAACACCGACAGCTGATTGTTTCATTAAGTGGACAAATGCCAAATATATAGTACAGGACCTGGATGATTTTTGTGTCCAGATGGTGTAATATAGTCTCGCTTCTCTAAGTGGAAAAATTACATATCCATTTTATGAACTGGACATCCAAATTGTCCAGATAGTGAAATAAAATATTACACTATCTGGTTCCACTTCACGAACTGGACATCCAGTTCACGAAATGGACAACTATGCCAAGTGGGTGCGACATATACACAGGACACAGAGCCATCCAAATTAAGTGTCCGCCATTAGTAACTAAGACAAAATACAAAGTATTTAAATTAGCAAACCAGAACCATTTTTCACGCCCTTTGGAGAATGCAAAAAATAACAGACAATCGTGTTTCCCAGTTTCATAATAAAATGACATATTTTTAAATGGAATACCCTGCATTTTTTATTACCATTAAAAAGATCCTATAAAAGTGAGTCTTTAAAAAGATACTACAATTAATAAATCTATTTTTAATAGTTTCGAAAATGTGAACATCGGTATGGGTTTGATAGTAAAATAGCATTTTTTAAATCCATTAAAGACCTTAAAAAACACTTTTGGAAATATTGGCATTCAAATCTAAACTCAACTTTTTAAATTCTATTATATCTACAGCAGTAAGCTACAGCAGTACCCTGCAGCTGTAAGCTCTAAGCAGTAGATACAATGAAAATTGAGAATTAATTTTCAGATTTGATTGCCAATATTTTCAAAACTATTAAAGATATACCTATTAAATGTGAAATTTTTTTAAAGCTTCTTACAAATTTCCTTTTAATAATAATGAGTATACCATTTTTAAAAAGCATGCAAGGTGTTCCATATAAAAAAAATACTATTTTACTATCAAATTCAAGTCGATACCCATATTTCTAAAACTATTAAAGATACATATATCAAATGTAGCCAGACCTTTAAAAGATATTTTTAATGGGGATAAAATACCACGACCCCCTACTCATCACCCAAACCAAAATAGCGACAAAAATAGCGTGCCTAATTTACAACTGATGGTTTCTCAAATTTTATTTTACTTTACTGTTTAAGTTTAAACTAAATACATTTAAAAAATTCAACAATTATTTTAATAATTGCGATCTGTTCCACTAGTAAACTAGTAGTACTTCTGCCAGACTAGCATTTACAATAAAAATAAATAATAAAAAGTCGACTGCACATTGTACACAGCGACATCTTTGTTTGTGTCTACATCGCAATACTTTTCCATGATATTCGCGAGGCTCTACTCCTTACTTCGCTAGTAGATGGCACTCTGGAACGTTCTCGTAGCCTCGTTTCGGCTTTATATAAGCGGCGATGTGCAATGAGACCTCAGTTCGAAACAGCGCGTTGTGGCGAATGCAGCGGTATTAAGTAATGAGTAAATATTTTGCGACTTACGTATTCCGTTTACGTATTTACTCTACGATAAATTACAAATTATGGATAAGTTTTTAAAAAGAAGTGCAGAACCATCTACGTCTGAAAGTGGCAGTAATAAAAAGAAAAACAGACTTTACAGTGATGATTATCTTAAATATGGTTTTACCATTATTTCCAATAAACCACAATGTGTTATTTGTGGAGAAGTATTGTCAAACGAAAGCATGAGCCATCAAAGTTACTTCGACATTTAAATAGCAAACATCCAGATAAAAAGACAAACCCGTAGAATTCTTTGAAAGAAAACTGAACGTCCTTCACAAACAGCAAGATACTTTTCAATTGGCAACCACTACTAACGAAAAGCATTATTAGCAAGTTATAAAGTTGCTTATCGCGTTGCCAAAACTAGTAATCCGCACACAATTGCTGAAAATCTGATTTTGCCAGCAGCTGTTGAAATGGTACATATAATGATCGGTGAAAAAGAGTCAAAGTTAAAAACAATACCTCTGTCAAATAATACTATCCAAAGAAGAATTAGTGATATGGCAGAAGATATTCAAGCGCAAGTTGTGGAAAATCTTAATAAATGCACGTACTTCTCTCTTCAAATGGACGAATCCACGGATATATCTAACTGTGCCCAATTTATTACGTTTGTAAGATATGATAAAATAATGGCATTCAAGAAGATATTTTATTTTGTTCCCCATTGGAGACCAATACCACTGGAAAATGTTTATTCGACAGTTTTGTGAAACGCACAAGTAAATATGTTATTGACTGGGGAAAATGTATTGCTATATGCACGGATGGCGCTAAAGCTATGACAGGACATCAATCTGGTCTTGTCGTCAGATTACAAGAAATAATGCCTAATGCCACATGGAGACATTGTTTTTTACATCGAGAAGCTCTGGCGTCAAAAGCTTTACCTCCTGAAATGGACTGTGTTATGAAAACCATCATTAAAGTTGTAAATTCCATTAAAGGAAAAGCTTTACAGACCCGTATTTTTCGAAAAATCTGCGAAGACATGGGTGCTATATTTCAAAATCTTCTTTATCACACCGAAGTAAGGTGGCTTTCAAGGGGCATCGTCTTAAAAGAGTATTTCACTTAAGAGCAGAGCTTTTAATGTATTTGAAAGGTGAGAAGTCCCCATATGAAAATCAATTTTCCGATCCTATTTGGCTTTGAAACTAGGTTTCCTTGCTGATATTTTCGAACAATTAAATATTTTGAACAGTAATTTGCAAGGTCGCGACATTAATATAATTACAGCCACAGATAAAATTAAGGGGTTTATAAGAAAAATCGATTTATGGTCAACTTCACTTGGCAAAAAGCAGCTCGATTCATTCCAGTGCATTCAGGAAATTATAGAAAATGTATGTTACAATGCTACAAATTTTGAACAAGTTTTTGCAGGCATGCAAGTTACTTTGCTTAATTTAAAACAAAAGCTCTGTGATTATTTCCCCGAAGAAATTCAAAACAGTTACGACAGTTGCAGATGGATACTGAATCCGTTTTTAGCCGATTCCTTTCAACATGCTGAAATACCAATAAACATGAAAGAACAACTTATTGAAATATCAAGTGATGGAATGTTCAAGCTGCAATTTTTTTCCCCGAACCCGGACGAATTTTGGACCAAAAAGATGCAGGAATACCCTCAGTTGGCGAATGAAGCTGTAAAATGTTTGGTTCCATTTGTAACATCATATTTATGTGAGTTAAGTTTCTCGTCTATGACTGCCATTAAAACAAAAGTGAGAAATCGTCTCGTACTTGAAAACGATATAATTGTGTGTGTCTCAAATACACAGCCTAGATTTGAAAGACTAGTTTCAAAAAAACAGGCGCATGGGTCTCATTAACATAGTAATATTTGACTTTATTTTTTTCTTTTATTTTTAAGGACTTTTTAAGAACTTTTAAATTATTCGCGGGAAAACCCAAACAAAACTTTGGGAAAACACTGGATTTAAAAAGATGCTCATTTTACTATAAAAGTAAAAAACATGATTGTTAATTATTGTGTTTTGCATTGTTCAGTCTAAAAGGGCGTAACAAATGCTACTAGCTGATTTAATCATCTTTGTATTTTGGGTAATAACAAAGTTACTAATAGCGGAAACCTAATTTAAATGACCATGTATAAGGTAAGAAAATGTAAATTTTATGTCCTATCTTTTTTAATTTTAATAAGGGTATTTTTTTGGATTCCACAGGAAAAAATACTCAACCTGTTATTTTACTTGTGTCTTTATTTTGAGGAAAGCCACAAATAAGGCTCTATGAGTTTGTAATACTAAGAGCCAAGCATATTCAACTATGTTAAACTATGGATATGTTACGTTATGTAAGAGAAAGTCATTTCAAAGAATCAGTCTAAATATTACATAAATTGTTGAAAATGAGGGGGACTTAAGGGTTCCATATCTTAGCTAATAAGAAGTCATATTTTATATAAACTTGTATTGTTAGTTATTCTGACCTCACCGACTCACTTCTAAATCTGTTTAATTTTTGTACAAAATGTAATATGTCTCTTATAATAAACTTTCAAATTTTGTTATGCTTACTTGCAAAAGAAATAATTCTTACCGTATCATAGTTGGAGCCCACTAGGGAATCTTTATTGACCGCCAGGATCATTTCTCCAATTTCAAGACCAGCCTTTAAAATAAAAAACACACATTGAGCTAATCAAAAATAAAAATGGATCTAACTAAAACTAAGCTATAACTTAAATGTATACAGGGGTTCATGCTATACTAACATAAATTTAACCTAATAAGCGAGTTTCAGTAGCAGCTTAAATATTACTTGTTTGGTAACAAGGAATACTGCAAAAAAACATAATATATAAATAATAAAGATACCGAGGTTACTGAAATTGAAAAAGTCTCGTATGCACCAGAGCAGTTTATTTATAGTCCAAGAGCTGTTAATCAAAAAGTCCCCTCATACAGTGCATGTAATTTTTTTTTTATAAAAATTGATAGTTTAAAACTAAAGGAGTTGAAAACGCGAGGTTTGAGTAGATTTGCAAAGCCGGAAAAATGTTTCAAAAAATATGGATAAGTGTTTCTCTCCCATGGTATGAAATAGTTTGCCTAAAGTGTATTTGATAGAAAATTTCATTCTTTCAGAAAAAAATTACGCAAACAATTTTTTTTGGCCGGGAGAATCAGGCAAACCTTTTAAAGTGTGTGATAAGGGAGAAAATTTCTCCCTTATACGTGACATGTTTGTTTGTTTTTTATTTTCTTTCTTTTAATGTCCTCTTTAAGAATATCTTTGTTTGCAAGCTGAGAAACGGCCGGAAATATCCGGCAAACCAGCTTAAAATCCATTCACTCCGAACTCATTTTCGATAAATAGAATTCTAATCAATAAATATACTTTAGAATAAATGTTTTTTGTTCCATAATAATTATAATTTTATATATTTTATCAATATTTTTTTTAATAAAATTGCTTTTGTATATTTTTTTCATATACATAATGCAGTTGCTGTAGAGGTAAGCTTCAAGAACTACGATAGTTTCTATAGTTTTCGTAGTTCTTAAAAAAGTGGAAGCGAGAAAGATGTTTTGTTCAGGTGGAATTTACATAGATTTGTCTCTTTCCATCATCTATATACTTGAAATTTATTGTCTGGCAAATTTATCTGTAACAGCGAAAGGAATTCGAACTATTTTGAACGGAAATTTGTGTGTATGCCAAGTTTAACTACAAGAAAGCAATAGTACTGGTCAAATGGAAATTTTCTTTTCAAAAACATTTTTTTACAAAAACAAAATATAATATTGGAAAAAGCTAAGAATTTAATGTGGTTGTTATATAGTTTAATTTTTATTTAATAACAATTTTGTTTTGTAAATAAATATTATATTAGGTAATTATTTTTCAAAGTTCTTATCGACTTTGGCTAAGTGGCAATATCAAACAAAACGCATGTCCACTTGTATTAGGTTTGTTTAGGACGCAACGCGTCCTAAAATGATTGCGTAAATTTTTTCTAAAAGAGAATGAAATTTTCCATTAAATACATTTTAGGCAAACCATTTCAAACCATGGGAGAGAAACATTAATCCATTTTTTTTAATAATTAATTTTTTCAAATATTTTTATATAGTTTTAAACTATCAATTTTCATGAAACTCACTATACGTGTTGCTACACCAGGGACGGATGGGCGCTAAAATTATTACCGGGCATTTTGAGAGTTTTGTTGCGTTGTTATGTGTGTTTTGCCCTCCCCCCCAATTCGCGCATATAAATTAAATGAACTTTTTTTTTGATAATGTATATTTATATCACTGAGAACACCAAGATTTTTTTTTCAAAAAGATACATACGTAATAATAAATTTAAAGTAGCAATAATGTTTTTAATAATTTGGAATTTTGTGCAACGCAGTCGATTATCTCTTCAACATTAAGATTATGAAGGATTTCTTTTTCAACCGCCATAAGCATAAAGCTGGATAAAAGTTCTTGACGTAAAGTACTTCGTAGACTATTTTTGAGGTATTTCAGTTTTGAAAAACAGCGTTCACAGGTACTTGAGTGATGGACTGCATTGCGAGATATTTATATGCCAAATCGATAATCGAATAGGCACTACATTAAGCTGTACCGTTCTAAAACTGAAAGGCTGCAAATCACGCAACTGCGACAAAAATTAGTACATTTTTGAAAACGAATTTCATCGTCTTGTTTTTCATCGACTTCATCATTATCTTTAATTTCCTTTGTTCTCGCTTTCAAAATTTTCCGGAAATTCTGCGTCATCTCTCGCATGTTAGTGTGCTGCGCACACCCATTGGCGCGCTCCAGTAAAAACAATAAATTTTCAGTGTACGTTTGGTCAGATAATCGACGCCAAGCGGCTAAATAGCGTCTTATCTGCACGTTTTTCGACTGTCACTGCAAGCCCCTTGCGTACGCTTATTTATTTTTAATTTTTGTTTTATAAAAGAGTTATTTTTCTCTTCAACGTACCGGCTGCGCACCGGGCATTTGCCCGGCTTGCCGTATGGCCCATCCGTCACTGTGCTACACTATTCCAAAAAAGGTGATTAAAGTGTTTTTATAGTGTACCATATAAAATCGTTAATTCTGGTTCTAAAACAGAGGTATTTGTGGCCTCACCTTTGACTGGCAAAATGACTTAACACGGTGCTCTTTTACTGTGTTACAGAGTATTACTGGCTTAAGATTAACAGCAAATAATATCGAAAACGTAAGAGAGTGAATTGTGAAACATGGTAATTCACTTTGTTTTCTCATAAAACCTTATTTTAATTTTCTAAAAGCCTGATTAACAGCAACTCTAAAAAATATTTCAACACAGTTCAGAATTTGGGTTGGCAGGTAACAACTCAGCTATTTGTGAACGGTCTCATTTCGGTGATAAATGCTTATAGTAATAATTAGTGTTTAAAATTTAGGTAGCATAAGGATTGCGAAAAATCCTTGATGGAAAATAAATACAAGAAATTTATGGCAACTAGTAGCAAACCTGACTGTGTTTTACCAAAGCTAAGTATCCTAGACAAATTACTTAATAGAAATTAAACATCATTATAAAATACGACTTGTTAACCAAAAAATATTTCAATTAATCATATTACCTGTCTTTTCTTTTAATTATTAATGGAATTTAAAATAAATATAAATTTATATTTTTTTCAACTTTAGACAATAATAATAAGGTGTGGTATGACAAATACTGTATCATAATCATCAATCTACTGAGTTCCAGGTTTGGTACACATAAGCATCCATAACATTTTATCTTAGTCGATATGACTGACATAACAAAATTTTTTAAGGGTAAATACTTTTCTTTTACTATGGGGTCTGTCAGAACGGCCTCTGACTAAATAAAAGCAACCTATTTTATAATGATAGTAGTACAGTTAAAAGTTATTCGAAATTAGTTCACATTAATTTTTTTAATTGTTTCATTCACCATATTTGCCACAAAGACATGTAGTGGCATTATGTATTTTAAATATCAGTGTACATTTTATAATAAAATGTGTTGCTTTTCACGCAACAAGTGTCTCTATCCCATATTTCTTTTTTATATGGAAAAGAAAGTCTTGTATATGCATAGTAAAGTCGCAGTTTATGTAGCTTCTAACATATGAATTTGACTTTGTTAAGATGAAATGTATTTTAGTTTTCTTAGTAAAATTAATATTAATTATATTTTTTACGAAAGTATTAGAATCTGTATTTTTGTTTGCTTAAGCATATTAAAAATTTATTATTTTTGGCTAACTGACCATATGCTAATAAGGTTTAAGTTAGGTTAAAGAAGTTATGGCAATGTAATTAAAGGCAAACAAAGGCAGCGCAAAAATTACTGTTTTTTGTAAATATCTGTAAAAATAGTAAGTATATTTTAGGGCATTCCGATAGTAGTGAAAATATCCTTGGTTCTATTGGACGGGTGGGAATGTTGACCTTACGCATTGCAAATAATATGTCTTACAAAATATTATGGATATTTATGTGTGGCTACTTTTTGGTGGTATTATAGTTAAATTTCTAATACATTTTGTATATTTTCTCCGACAAAGTAATGATGTTTAATTTGCAGTTTTAAAGTAAATGTATAGTCAGTTGTTCCTCATAAATTGTCGTCGGTAGTTTCTAAGGCATAAGAGCTAGTTCAAGAGCTTTTGCTACTGCTTGCAAGGTGTTCTTCATCAGGTTTAAATGAATACGTGTTACTTTATTTTATTTTCATACTCATTTTAATAATTATTACCTGATTGCCCATAATATTAAAAATACAACATGCATTTTAAATGAATACAGATGGCAAAAATACAAAGCATAAACATGCAACACTAAAGCATGCAGACCTTATTACATCATATATATATATATATATATATATATATATATATATATATATATATATATATATATATATATATATATATATATACAGGGTGATTGGTAAGTAGAGGCGAAAAATGAAGACCGAATTAATTTTTTAATTCTGAATCGAAAACCAAGAACAATGTTTTTGCAAATTTTCCTACGTTTCATTATAAGATTTTGCCAAAGAAAAAATTTAAAATCACATTGTGGGTGACGCTAACCTTAGTTGGCGCTTTCAAACTATTACGTCATATCAAATCAAGTTTGACCTTTGTTAAAAGTTAGACACTTGTCAACCTATTATTAAAAAATCACAAGAAAATGGAGTTTACTAACGAAAAATACGGTAATATTGTTTATGTATATTGTGAGTTTTCCAATAACAAATTGACAAGTGTCTAACTTTTGACAACGGTCAAACTTGATTTTATATGACGTAATAGTTTGAAAGCGCCAACTGAGATTAGCGACACCAAAAATGTGATGTTTTTTTGTGAAATATCTTGAAAACGAAGGAAAATTTGCAAAAAAAGTATTCCTGGTTTTGGATTCAGAATTTAAAAAATAATTTGGGTCTTCATTTTTCGCCCTTTACCAATCACTATATATATATATATATATATATATATATATATATATATATATATATATATATATATATATATATATATATATATATATATATATATATATATATATATTTTTTTAAAAAGTCCGCGAAAAAGTTGTTGAAGAGAAAAAACTTTTTATTTTTGATTTTATCGAAAAAAGCTACTCTTGATAAAAAATTTTGCTACATCTAAGAGTAAGATTGGGAAAGAAACATTTAACATATTTTAACGCGGTGTTCAGAAAATTGAAAAACTTAAAATGGTACAAGAGTAAAGAGTATTTATTTGAGAAGATATGGAAATAAGTTACTGGGAAAAGTTGTTCAAAAGTAAAAGATTATTCCTAATATCAATTTTCAAAAAAATCGGCCTACTTTTATTAATTTGTGATGAAAATTATTTTAATATAAATTAACTAATTCCAAATTAACACCTTATTATTGTACTAGTAGGCGTTGATAGTGACAATCTTTATTGACACTTCGCTTTTATAATTCATTAGCCGCAATATCGTCAGCTTTAAATGCTTACTTAACAGCAAAAAACTTGATAAAATTAATATAAAAAATTTAAATTGATATTAAAATAAATTTATTCACAAATAAATTAAGTAGGGCGATTTTTTAAAAAAAATTTGGGAAATTAGAATTTATTTCCAATTTTGAAAAAAACTTTCCCTAGAAATTTTTTAATTTCCAATCTTCTGAAAAAAAAATATTTAAATCTTTCTACCCCAATTTTTAAGTTTTTTTTTTGAACCCCCATAAAAAATAAATTTTTAAAATTTTTTTACATATGTAAAATATATATATATATATATATATATATATATATATATATATATATATATATATATATATATATATAAAAATATGAAATGGCCAGATTTTTTTATAAAAGTATTAATTAACGTAGAGACGGTGCCACAGTCTAACGTCATTTCGATGTATGTATGTACACTGGTGGTTTTGTTGTCATTAAATTTAAACCCGCCTAGGGAAAAGACCCTTTTTCTTGTTTTTCAGTGCTATTTTTAGTGTTCACAATGGTTGGTGCTTTAGTTTAAAGGTTTAATCTTAATACATTTTATTCGTAAAATATACTTTATCCAACACTATGGATTTACAAATTAAATAATTGATGTTTAAGGTACAGAACTTTAAAATCAAAGTAGATTTAATATCTTTTTCTAAAGTATGTTACCGTTACTATAACTAATGCTCTTATTAATTAAATTTAAAAAACGCCAAAAGGAAAATATGTGTTTTTCTCAAATGATGCCAAAATAAGTAAGTAAAACAAGGAGTTGTTTTTTGTTAATTTAATTTTACTTGCTGCAGAAACATAAAAACTGTTTAGCAATATAAACTGACCAAAAATAAATTCCTAGAATCGCACGTGTACTAATGAAACTTTAATTGGTTATTTATTTTAGAAATTTGTTAATGCTGTAAAACAAATTTAATAACCAATTTTATTGTTTTATTAAATGGGTACTGAAGTAATTTAGTGTTATGACAACAATTTAGAAATTTTAAGTAAGCAAGTTAAGGGATCAATAGAAACTTATAGTATAATTGGAGTCCAATAAAAAAAGCAAAGAATATATACGAATATATAAATAAAATTTTAAGTTGTAACAAATGAAAAAATGGTTTTAAAGTTACTTTAATGTAAGTAAAATACTCTTTTAAATTTATGACAGCGTTAAAATATAATTATAACGAATTGTACAAACTGTAAAACAAATATTATAGGATATTGACTAAAAGGAAATAAAAGAGAAAAGTAAGGAACACATTTATAAGAGCAATTTCACGATTAATTATGGTTTTTTGGTGTCTAACAAGGAAGTTTAAAGGTGTATGGAAGCCCAATGCTATGGCCCATTCGATCAAAAAATGTCCAGCCAAGTATGAAAATAACTGTCAGAGTAACCTTCTTATTTTAGTGATCAGTGTTTATAAAATTGTGACTATAATTTTGTGTTTATTGTTTTTGTTACTAAAGGTTGTATGGTTTTGTCTTGCAAATCCAAGGGTAACATACCCGGCTTTTTTACTTTAGATAAGTGTTTCTTATATTTAAATTAGGTGCTTCTTATGAGACGTAACGTTAGGTAACCGAATAAATAATAATATATCAATTATGAATAATAGAAAATGAAAATTTCATAGGAAATAGCAGTGAGAAAAGTAAGGCAATATTAACTATCTTTTAGATGATTTCCACAATGTTTGTGTATTTCTGTGGATTATTAAAAAGAAATACGGTTTACATTAGGTACTTTTATTTCATTTAATAATTTAGTACATTCTTTTAAAGGATCAAAATTATTAATTACTGGACAGACCAGGCAAATTTTAATATATACAGGTCCCCCTAATTGAATGAAAAAAGTACAATTTTATGTTAAAGTTCCTTTTTGCTTTTTCTGTATTTGTTTAAAAAGAAATTAGATTTTTGGTTTCTAAACCTTACATTATCAACTTTTTAAGCTCGACATACTGTAGACACATAATATTTAACAGATACTGTTACAATGCATACCTAGGGACCAAAGGTTACTAAACATTTTTAACCACTGCTATTCCGTCTCATGAATGTTTGTTATTAGTGAAAAGTATATGTCTAAAAAGCAGTTATACATTTTTTTACTTTTTAATGTACAACCAGAATCTTAGGATTAGATTAAACTCTTTTACACTATCTTGCCCTTCTTTTATCACAAAATTGGTGATAAGTACATGAAACTATCATACAATGTTTGAAATTTATTTTAAAAAATCGTATTTTTATTTATTTACAAAGATTTTTGTTAAAAATACAAAACTCCCAAAAATATTGACCATTTAAATAGAAGGCTATTCTTTCCATATTATACCAGATTATATAAAATCCAATATTACACAATAATTTTAAATATTCTATAGTAGTATCGTTTAATAACCAACAATTTTGTGCAAAAAAAAATGAATGTTTGAATTTGACATTTGATGATTTCAACTTTATAGATAGTAACAAAGAATTATGGCAGTCCGGCCCTGACCTACTATTCATTGCGCAAACTCCGCGGGGCCAATCCCCCTATTCCCGCTGCCCTGCATGCCTGGACAATTTTGTTTTACAGTATTGGGCTTCCATACACCTTTAAACTTCCTTGGTGCCTAAATATAAAAAAAAATTACAAAGTGCTAATTTTAGACTTGCGTTTTTGAGAACAGCCTAAATTTGTTATCTTTCTTATGGGAAGCGACCTTGGTGAAAATGGCTAATATATATGTTGTAGCTATTTTCGTCCCAAGAAAAAGTCTTTATGGGCACGAAGCTCCATTATGCGTGGATCGATCATTTCTTATGGGAGGTGTCCCTCGGTAGAAATGACTAAAGTCGATATATGTTTTAGCTTTTGTCATCCTGAGAAAAAGTCTTGATGGGCACGAAGCTCCATTTTGCCAATTTTAGCTCCTATGAAACTCCAAAGATCAATCATTTTTTATGGGAAGTGACTCCGGTGAAAATGGCTAAAATCAATATATGTTGTAGTGTAGCTATTTTCGTCCAAATCTCAAGTATCTCGATATCTATGTATTTTTGGCAAAAATATTTAGAGAGCTGTTTTGTAGAAAATTATTTTTGTTTATCGATATGTTAACGTAACGTAAAAAAAATCGTAATTTTTTTTTTAGATTTTTGGCACAGTATTAAACTACAGGGTGTCCCACTAAGGGTGGCGAGGTACGTTATTACGGAAACCATAGGCCCTAGAGCCTCGAGGAAAAAATTTAATTACTAAATCGGCCAAAGAAAATTAAAAGAAAATATTTTAAAGCTTCTAGAATGGCCGCTAGATGGCGTAACTGCTAAGACAAAACAATAAATTTGAATTTTCTTAAAAATTGTTTCATTAAGGTACTATTTTGAGAACGGGAATAAAAAGTTCATCAATTCTGCGTCAGTTTGCTTTCAAGATTTTTTTCGTTTCTCTGATAATAAGGGTGGGGGGAGCTGGTAAATAAATTATTTTTAAAATTGCTGTAACTTCCCTACCCATTATCCAAATTAACTTAACTTGAGTTCGTTTGACAGAGAATCTTAAGCTTATTAAAAAAAATATTTTAGTGATGGCCGCTAGTTCTTATCTTTTTTTCCAGAGGGCGCTGTTTGTAAAAGTTTCAGTTTTTTGAAATTTTCTTAAAAAAATTAAATGGTACGGCATACTTTTTTTACGGCAGTTTTAAAGAGTATAAAAATGGCTAAATTTTGGCGAAAACCGCGTTCTGATATCTTTATTCGTTTTCGAGTTATTTTCAAATAACCTATTTTTTTTCAAAAATTAATGTTAGCCATTAAACAAATGCTTTTTTCTGCGTAAAGTCTTAGCTAAGTAGGCCTTGAAAACAATAAAATACTTTTATTTTTCTTTAAATTTTTATTTTTATTCCAAACATAAAGAAATAAAATTAATACTTTATTTAGCAAAAACCATTCCTTACTTTGATCCAGATTGCCATGGAAACAAAATTTCGTCAATCTACAACCCATTGATTATTTAACAATTTCTACAACTAGTTTATGATTTGTCCAGATTTGTAATTTTTTTTCAATTGTTAATTAACTGAATTAATAAAAATGTCTTATTACACTGCGGAAGCCTATGACATGTTAGCCGTTTATTTCCAGTGTTTTGAAAATGTTGTTTAGCTGAACGAGAATATGCTACTAACTATCCCGATAGAAGGCATTTTAGAAGAAAGTATTTACCCGTTTGTCTAGATGTTTGCGCTAAACAGGACGGGTGCATCCTATTCCAGCGCCTAGAAGATATTGGCGAATTTGAAAAGACAATATTATCAATTTACTTGCATATTTTCAGATCAATCCACATGTAAGCACCAGAATAATAGCTTTGGATTTAGGAATTAGTAAAACGTCGGTGCATCTAATTTTAATAGACCATAAACTGCACCCATATCATATTGTATTGCATCAGGCTCTTTCGGAAACTGATTTTGACAGAAGATTAGACCACTATTACTGGTTAAGAACGATGGTCGACGAAGATCTCCATTTTTTGTCCCACATACTATGTACTGACGAAGCTACGTTCACGAGCATTGGAGGTGTCAATTTGCATAATATGCATTATTGGTCCGTAGATAATCCTCACTGGATGAGTAAAGTAGATCATCAAAATCGATGGAGTGTGAATGTGTGGTGTGGCATTTTGGGTGACCGTTTATTTTTTGTGGTTTTTGACAAACGTCTTACCGGCTCTTTTAGAAAACGTTCCTCTACAAACAAGAATAAACATGTGGTTTCACCATGATGGATGTCCGGCACACTTTTCTCAGAGAGTTCGTAACTTTTTAGACCAGAATCACACAAACCGTTGGATAGGAAGGGAAAGTTTGTTTCCATGGCCAGCTAGATCCCCAGACCTTACTGTGCTCGATTTTTATTTATGGGGAAGAGTAAAAGACATTGTTTTTCAGACACGTCCTTCTACCCCAGAAAATATGATTGAAAGGATTCAAAATGCTATTACTCAAATTCCAAGACCTGAAATTGAAGCAGCCGTATTAAGCACCCACCGTAGGCTAAATCGTTGCATTAAAAATAATGGAAAGCATTTTGAACATTTGTAAATACATTTCGTTTTTGTTCTCTTTTTAAACAATAATGTGTTTTATCATAATTTCTGTTTAATAGAGTTAATGTTCTAATAGTGTTCTTGTTTCATCTTGCTGTTAGCACGTTTGCTTTTAAATGCGGTAAGTTTTAAATTAAAATAAAAGTATTTTATTGTTTTCAAGGCCTACTTAGCTAAGATTTTACGCAGAAAAAAGCATTTGTTTAATGGCTAACATTAATTTTTGAAAAAAAAAATAGGTTATTTGAAAATAACTTGAAAACGAATAAAGATATCAGAAAGCGGTTTTCGCCAAAATTTAGCCATTTTTATACTCTTTAAAACTGCCGTAAAAAAAGTATGCCGTACCATTTAATTTTTTTAAGAAAATTTGAAAAAACTAAAACTTTTACGAACTGCGCCCTCTGGAAAAAAAGGTAAGAACTAGCGACCATCACTTAAATAATTTTTTTAATAAGCTTAAGATTCTCTGTCAAACGAACTAAAGTTGAGTAAATTTGGATAATGGGTACGGAAGTTAAAGCAATTTTAAAAATAATTAATTTTCAAATTTTTTGTTTTGTCTTAGCAGTTACGCCATCTAGCGGCCATTCTAAAAGCTTTAAAATATTTTCGTTTAATTTCCTTTGGCCGATTTAGTAGTTAAATTTTTTTCCCCGAGGCTCTAGGGCCTATGGTTTTCGTAATAACGTACCTCGCCACCCTTAGTGGGACACCCTGATGTTTCAAGTACAAAATAACCTCTTTATTGGATAAAAATACTTTTTGTTTACAAAAAATAAAAATAATCAGATATAAAAGAAAAATCGGCAAAAATTAATAAAAAGTTTCCTCTGTAAAATTTTAATAATAATACAAAGCAAATTTTAAAAGTTGTGATATCAGCTTTTTTTTTGTGATGCAATGCATATACTTGTTTTGTCTCAGAAAAAAGTTTTGACAAAAATTAAAAAAATATGTATTTTATAATTCGTTTTTCTTTAAATTTTAGAAGGTATCGTTCTATTAGAAAATTTTATTTTTCACAAAAAAATCTGCTACATTTGTTTTTTTGCTAAAAATGCATATATTTCAAGATAATTTAAAATTTTTAAAATGATCACAAATTTACCCCGTTCTCAAAAACGTTAGCCTAAATTAATATGTAGACACTTAAAAACCATATTTTTTAATCATAAAATTCCCTTACGAACTTGTTTTTAATTCAAAGTAAAAGTTAATAACCTATTACCTACAAATTAACACTGAATGAAAATTTTACAAAAAAAATATGTTAAATAATTTTATTTATTTATTTTATTTTTAATAAAAAACCGAAAATTGTTAAATTTGAAAAAGAGTAGGTAACATTTATAAAGTTAACCATTATTTTTTCCTAAAAAAACTTTATTTAAAAATATGCCAAGTCATCTTTAAAAGTTTGAGTAGTATCTCCTTGGAGTATATAAAGAAAAATCTACACTGTATTATAATTTTAATTTTTATATCTTACATCTAATACGTTGATAAACTATTCATATAAATAAAAACATATTTTCAGTGTAGTAACATTTTTCTAAAATCCTTTAGTTATTTACAGTTTAGAAGAGAGTATTTTTAATCACGAATTAATAGATGTAGTGGATAGATAGTTACTAAATTACAATATAATGCATGTATTTTGTTATAACTTATTAGTCTATATAGGGGCCAGGGCTGTTTCGTCGCTGCTCAAAGTCCACGGAGTTTCATTGTGCAGTCTAATGTATTTTGATCGACTAAACTCGAATTTCAAACTTGTTCAGGCGTCAGAGGTGACGGAAATTTGTTATAAACAATTTAATTGTTAAAAGCAATCTATAATAATTATCAACGTTTAACAACCGTAAGTCGATGGTTGAACTCATTACAAAAAAAAACCAGTTAAACCGAGTTATGGCAAAATTAGTGCAATAATATTGTAAAATTATAGTGTATCGGGGCTTTTTTACTTATAAGTCGGCTTTATTTTAAATAAAATAACCTTATAGACTAAATTAAAGGGAAAATTGCTAGCATTAAAACGAGACTTTTACCATAATCGAAATATTATTTATAACAAAGTCAAAACAATTTCAAGTTGATTTTTTTCATTAAAAAAAAAAGACATATAATTTGTTTTTAAGTTTTTTAAGCTACTAAATCTTTAAATTATAATACAGCAAGTTATGTATTCTTAATCTACGATCCAAACCAAATAATTTGGTGTATTATAAGTATGTCTAAATCTATTTTGTAGGGCGATAAAACAGTGCGAAGACGTTACGAACCGAAAGTCTGGGACCATAACAATGGTAGCGCACCAGGACCACTTTATTTATGGCTAGGCCAATCATAGTATAGTCTGTCTGAAAGTATATCGTTATGGCTTTTGACGGACCATACCCCAATAAACCTTTAACGATTTTATTACCTATTGTTATTGGGTAAATCCATTTGTTCATAAGGGCCGGAGTGGGCCAGGTATTTCTTGAGTATTAACCATTAGGCATATACATATTTTGGCTAATATTTTAGTGGCAGTGTTGAGTAACCGTTTTTACTGTGCGTTTCGAAAAAGTTGTTTTACGAGAATATAACTATGTCGCGTCGAAATCATTTGTCATTAGATGCAAAACAGGTTGTGAAAAATGTATATGAAACTTTAATCAGTAGAGGTCTAATTAAACAAGAAGCTTAAAAAGAAACCTGTCTACTTACAAATACTCCAATATCATCGATAAAGGATATTATTATTAGTGAAAAATTGAACAAAAGAAAAAAACGTAGTGATTTTCAATCTCACCGTATAGACAATAGTGATCAGGACCTAATAAGAAGGAAAATATATTGTCTTTATGAAAGCGGAGTTATTCCTACCTTGGATAAACTGAAAAAGAAGCTAGACGAATACGAAACCAATATAAATATTAGCCGTGCCACCCTCAATAGAGTTGTTTGTAAAATTGGATTTAAATACCGCAAAATAGACAAAAGACAAGTAGTAATGGAATCGCACAGATTACGCACTTGGAGATTTAATTACCTTCAAGAAATTAAAAGATATAGGTTAGAAAACAGATCCATAATTTACCTTGATGAAACATGGTTCGATACACACGACACAGTATCCAAAGGATGGGTTGATTCCAGTCAAAACTGTTAGACGAAAGCACCTTCAAATAAAGCAAAACGCATTACCATAATACATGCTGGTTCAGAAGACGGATTTGTCCAAAACTGCTTGCTGTTAATAATATTAAGGGTTCTAGCTTGGATTATCATGAGGATACAAGTGCAGAACTTTTTGAAAACTGGTTTTAAAATTATCTTTTAAAAAATATTACAAACAGTGTTATAATCATGGATAACGCAAGCTACCACAGCCGTCTGCTACACAAAGCACCAGCTTCATCAAGTCCAAAAACTGAAATCCAGGAATATTTGTTAAAAAATGATATTTATTTTGAATTCAGTTACAAAAAAACGCATCTTTTGGAAGTCCTAAATTCAATAAAAAACAATATGTATGTGATAATTTGGCTGAACAGGCTGGGCATACTGTCTTACGGCTTCCTCCGTATCACTGTATGTTTAACCCCATAGAGCATTTGTGGAACCAAGTAAAATCAAAGATCAGAGCAGAAAATGTTACACCTACTTTAAGTCCCAGTGTTATAAATTTGATAAAAAATGTAATTACTAACATACCAGTTGAGAGTTTGAGAGCTGGAAAAATTCAGTACAGCACATTATAAAAATTAAGGACTCTTACATTTCTATCCAAAACAACATAAATTCTATTGTAATTAATCTCAATGATGACTCTGATAGTGAAACAGAATTAGATTTAGATATTTGAATTAAAAATGTAATTATGTATAGATAATGCAGTGTTAAATTTATTAAAACTTTGCATATATTTAATTTCCTAATGTAATTTTAAGATTATACTTACCTAAATAAACAATGAATTATAAATCTTTAAATTATTAAAGTCCGTCCCGAATGTTCTGTCCTTTAATACCTACCGATCCGCAGTTTTGCTGCTGTCGGCAGGTATAATTCATAAATGAAGGCAAGAACTAACACGGTACACTTTGAGACATACTACAGGATTAATATGTTTCTATTTAAGTTATAATACTTAGCGTTCCATTTTAATAACTTAATTTAATTATTGTACATTTATGGTTGTATATAAACATTTTTAATAATTTAAGTACATTAAGCAATTAAGTACTTTATGCCATTATTTTTAAATTCATAAATTAGATTAGAATAAAAAAGATGCTTTTGTTAATTTTCATTTAAAAGATTTAATGGTTAATACTGTTTTTAATAATTGGTAATTACCGAATTGTCAAACATTCCTCGTTATATTAAATTTAAAGAATAATTTACAAACATAACAGGATAAGTTCAATGATGAATTTATTTAAAAATAATTGCATAATGTACTTAAATAATTAAAAATATTATTGTTTAACCATAAAAAATTTTGGAAATATATGGAAATATTGAAAATATAGACATAAAAACCACAAAACTCAAAAAACTAAACATTTAATGAAAGTTTATCATAGGTAAGCTAACCGCAACTAACCACAACTAATCATAAATGGCTAGATTTGGCCAGATAATTATGGAAGCGTAGCTCGAGTGATTTTGGAAAACGAGTTAAATTTCCAGAGTATTTAAAATCAGGCAAAAAATAGCTGGTCCAAAATCTAGGTACGAATGATATTTGGCAAGACAATTGCGAGAATGAAACAAAGTTGAAAGCAAAATAATAATAATTAATTAGCAATATAAAATACAGTCGCTACTGAGGTAATAATGGACGACACGAGTGATAGAACCGTAAACTTTTTTATAGTTTTTTTAGCCAGCCTTTTCCTTTCTATCCGATAGCAAATTTCGATTTTTGACATTTCAAATGGGGTTATTTATGCATGAGTGGAATTGTCATCCAAAGGTTAAAACGCAAAATACATTTATATAAATAAAAATTAAAATATTAACAAGACAAAGAAAATAGTAAAATTTCTAAAAAAGTAATTACACACTACGACGAGACACAAGTTGTGCAACTTGTTCAAGAGGCATCTTCATCGATATCATCCACACCTTAAATACTGTATTCATATCAATGCCGTCATCATGGGAGTGCAATTAAACTTCTTCTAAAATAAGCAAAAATCAACAAGTAATAATCGGTGAATTCCCGAGATCGAGATTTTATTATTTGTAATCGTAATAATATACGTACTTTTTTAAAAATCATATTTTTAGTGTGAAATTTGTACCGCACAAAAGTATAAGACATAAATAGAAATCTTTGTTTTGATGGTTAAAAACGGATTCTTTTTTACTCGTTATTTCAAAAATATCCAATATTTCTAATATTTCTGGGACACGTCTAGAAATTTCGAATATTTCCATTTCCATGGAAATATTTCCACTGAAAATATTTCTATTTACAACACTAGCTATAAATAAAGAAAGGTATTCATAGATAAGTCAAATATTTTAATTTCAACGAAAAGCCTAATCGTACTATATATTTTCCAAACGTGCTTTCATAGATATGGTTCCAGACGTTCTACGCGTAACGACGCGTGCACTTCAAAACTGCTTTATAGTTTATAGCCATACAAAAAATAGACTAAGACATATTTGGAATATACCAAATTGTTTATCTTGGATCGTAGATTTAGAATATATATTTTGATTTGTATTATTTTGACAATTTAGAAGCTTAAAAAAATGATAAACAAATTATATGCCTTTTATTTTAATTAAAAAAAAATTGCTGGAAATTGCTATAACGCCCGCCTTACGGGTCTCGTCAGTAGGGCTGTAGCGAGTGCACAGTGAACAACAGAAAAAAAAGCATGAAGTGATTTCAGTAGGGCATCAAAGGTAGGATTTAATATCTTACCGATGAACAATGATAAGTTGACGCTTATTCCTCTCTCTCTGTTATTCACTGTGCACTAGCTACAGCCCTACTGACGAGGCCCGGCGCGGTTGCAAATAAATTATTTATAACAAATGATATGGCACACATAACATGGGATTCTGGTTCTCAAACGATTTTTTTAAAATTTAATTATGTTGTTTTTTAGGTTAATAGGAACATCTTTTAAACAGGACATTCTTGTGCAGGCCTATAGGGTGGCCCAAAAAGATCACTGAGAAGTTAAAGCTTTCCTGTTCCTTAATACTAATTTAAATGCCTAAAAAGTTTGACGTCATCTAAATCCAACAAAAAAATATTATAATTATTTATTATTTTAACTTAAATTTACCTTAATAAGCTGTCGAAAATGTATAAATTCTAAAAATATATACAAGTATATAACGATATTAACATTTTACTTGGCATAATCCATATTATTTATTAGATACTGGACCACCCTGTATGTGTTAAATGTTAAATCAAATTATTGTAACTCTAAACAAATATATAACATATTATTCCGTTGGATTTAGACGAAAATTCACTCTTTTTATGCGTTTATATTAGAATTAATAAATAGTTAAACTGCAACTTCTCAGTAATTTTTTTTTGCTCAAAATTTTTTATTTAAAAGATGTTTCTGTTGATCTAAGAAACAACATACTCAAGTTAAAAAAAATCGTTCGAGAGCCGGAATCCCAAGTTATGTGTGCCATATCATTTCTGTCACTTCTAATGCAAGAACAAGTGGACTTTGATCGGCCACGAAACAGCCCTGAATATGGAGTGTTGCCCCATTTACATTCACGGAATAAGAATGACAAAGAAATGATTCTAATACTGCAGATGTACATAACACAAAAGAAAAACAAATACTTTATAAAAATATAAAACATTTACTTTTTACTTATAGTCTTTTAAATTTATTTTTAATATGTTTTTTGCTATAGGTTTAAACCTCTAATAGGTGGCGTTACCAAAAATATTAAATAATAATTTAAGACATTTACTCCAATAAATTATCAAGAGGTTCCTTGTTAGTCCTGATTGGCCGAAATTGTTTAAAGTGATAAACCTATTCTTATTATTTAAGCAGCGATGGTGACGAACCAAAACGATTTTGTCTAAATTAAAATTTCTCGCTAACAAGCATCCCATTATCCACTAAGCAGTTTATAATAAATTGTAGGTATCAAACTACTACGAATTATTATGCACTAACACTATAGCATTAAATAAATAATAATAGGTTAAAAATAACTTGATATTGTTTCCATTACTACTTTAAATATCGACGCTCTAGTACAAATTACCTAATAAATGAAGACATACATAATGTCCCACATAATAGTGCTCACTTGGATTTTGTAAACCAGAAGAGACACAATGTGAGCATAGTTAGCAACGTTATTGGGGGATTTATTAGGTAACTTTAAGTTAAAAAATATACGCAAATTACGCTTTTTGAATACCGTTACTTGAAAACAGCCACTCGAGAGGTGGAAATAGTTGTGACATTGTAAAGTAGTAAATTAAGTGTTGTTAAGTTTAACAGAGTGTAGGAATGGTCCGACCCACGTATGGAAAGTTAAAAAACCGTAACGATATTTTAAAAGATATTGTCCATAAAAACAGCGGTTTAATAAAGAAAAATATAGCTTTTATTAAATTATTATTTATTTTTTATGACACCAAAATACAGCACTCCTGCTGTTGTGTATATCTTACTGGTCACCAAATCAACTATTGATCGCGCTAACGATACTTAACTTCGCTAATCTGACAAAATGCTGTGTTGCTTTAAAACGTTTTATAAATCTATTTAGTTTATACCCTATATTCTTTAAAAATTAAGACAATTCCGCACTAACCTGGATAATATACCCTACCGGTAATACTTGGAGTAAGGCAAGTCGTATGTCCTTAATGGCTAATATGCATTTTTTAAATGCTGCAAGTATTTTTATGCATACGTATTTCCAACTTTAAATGTGTAAAAATTGTCAAAAAAACCGGTTTGATTTTCAATTTTTAAAGCTTTAAGTCTGCATTTTTAACAAACGTTGGATGTTTTGTAAAATTAAAAGCTTTTTTTTAAATCCATATGTTTGTTGACAATATTAAGTAAATTCTTTATTGCAAAAAATAAAAATAAAAAGCTCTTAACTAACCCATGCGGTATCTGACATTTTCTGGTTTACGACATTCTTACGCAATTATCATATGAGACTATGGGACCCCATGTATGTTTAAAAAATAAATTAAATTGTTTTCAATTGGGTAGTATAACTATTTAACTGTCAATAAATTCTAAAGCCGATAAACAGCTTTTGCTTTTATTTTAATTTAATTATAATTTATTAAATTAATATTTATACATAAATAAAATATATTTTCATTTTACACTAATTCTTCGCGGATTTTGCAGAAATATCGCCAAAATCGCACAGCACTTTCATTGTTATCTAGTTGGCGTGATTACTGACAGCACTAGATAGCATTAAAAATTCCAAGTACGATCTTAGAAACTTTCATTAACTGAAGAAACGTCTGTAAAATTCCCTAAGGTCGGCCGCATACATACAACTTTTTAGTCGAGCAACTATTTAGTCGAGTTGTGAGCTTGTGCCATTTTTATGACGATCAAACAAGTTTAGTCGCCGAAGGTGCGCATACAGTCATTTTAGTCGTTATCGATTTATTTACTTGTTTGAATAGCGGCGAACGACTGTTTAGTTGAGCGTTTGCGCACTCCAATACATGGCAATACTCATTGAACTGTCGCGATAGTTGCTCGTTGCTCGACTGATTAATCAAAAGGCGATCGATGTGGTTTTACGACTATTTAGTGGAACAACTATCTAGTTGGTAATATGCGCACCTACATACATTTCCATATACTTTTAACGTGCGACTAAACAGTTGTTCGACTAACGGCCGAGTGATGATCGCGTTGTTAAATTTAGCAATGGACTTAGCAATTGTTAAAAGTTAACAACTGTTTAGAATGTTTAACAAAACGTCACTGTCAGTGTTATTCAACGATTTTAGTAGGCAACCTGTCAAAATTTGACATTTTGTTAAACATTCTAAACAGTTGTCAACTTTTAACAATTGCTAAGTCCATTGCTAAATTTAACAACGCGATAATCACTCGCCGTAAAAGTTGCATCTATGCGGCCGGCCTAAAGAATACAACTGACTAGCCGATAAATCCCTGGATTAAAAACAACTTATAAACAGAGTGTCCGGATAAGGGTACACTGCGACTGTATTTCAAAATAGTAAGGTCTAAATGTTTGGAAAAAAATCCTTATAATTAAAGCGGGCAAAAGAAATGTTTAAAAACTATTTTAAAGCTTGTAATTTCATGGCCAGGGGACGTAATTGCTATAAAAAAACATAAACTTTATGCTATCCCGCAAAGTTAGGCGATAAGTTTGAAAACGTCATTTGATAGCCTGGGTAATATTGCATCATTTTGCTTTGTGACATGTTTTCGCATCTGTCCTAATAAGGCATACGAAAAGATGTCACAAAACAAAATGATGCGGCATTACCCAGGCAACCAAATATTTTCCATGTTATAGTTCATTATTTAACTTTTCGATATAGCGTGAATTTTATGTTTCTTCATAGCAGTTACGCATCCCAGGGATTTTATATATATATATATATATATATATATATATATATATATATATATATATATATATATATATATATATATATATATATATATATATATATATATATATATATATATATATATATATATAACTCTTTGACCTTTCTCTTGGTACATTGTTTATAATTTTCTAAAAAGGATTCATTTGCGAATATGATCAATTTTTATTTTAATCAAAACTCGGTTAAACGACGTATACGGGCTAGTGGACCTTCATCAGGCATATTTGTCTTGAAAACTCAGTCAGTTTTTTTGAGACAAATATATCTGATGTAGCCCCATCCCGGTCAAAAAGTCGTCCCAATGAATGTATAATATAAACTTACTTTAAAAGAAAATTAAAAAACGTATAGGCTAAAATATTTAAAAAGTTAAAGATTCTAAATTGACAACAATTATTTACTACAATGATCGCCTAAAACGATCAACGATCGCTAGAATTTTCTATGATGCTTACTAGGTATGTATATTTTTTAAATGTCTATAACTTATAGTTAGTACCTTTTCTGCAGAACTTCCTTCTTGTATGTCCGAAATAAATATACCTTGTCCAACTTCGGCATGTTTACCCTCTATTATCATAATACCCAAACTATGACTTGTCTGCTTCAAAAAAGAAAAAAAAAAAGAAATAATAATTAAAATATAAATAAAATAATGGCGAACTTGGTTTACTCATACTTTTACATTTGGTATACAATCTCATTTTGGAACTTATTTAGTTGTTATTTAAATGCTGTAAACCAAAAACACCAAAAAATAATATAAAAAACAATAAATAATATATACTAACAATAAATAAATAAATTCTTACTTTATTCTACAGAAACCAGTAAACCTTATTCCTTTATAAACAAAAAAAAGGAAACAAAAAAGATATATTTGTAAATTAAGCAGAATTCGTAAAATCGTGGGTGGGTGACATTATGCACTGAAGCAACGCAACAGGACTTAAATATATGTAAACAAAGATGATACTACTACGGATAGATGGTTCATTTAAATGGGGCGTTTTGAATCAGTTCGGAGATATCAATGCTTCCGTAAATGCGAATAAAATTAAGTCGGTAACCCCTGCCCCAGCGAAACGAGGTACGAAACCATGTGCGACATTGCCAATGTCTGTCGCTTGTACCTTATTCGGAACACGAAGTAGCGAAAGCGGGCGGCTAAACGGATTGTGTATTTTGTAGTCACGTTTCATCACGCCAATAGTAAAGGCCTGCAAGCAACACTGTTTAACTTTCGTTCATATAGCATTGAATGGTTCATTTTATCCGTAGTAGTATTATCTTTGATGTAAAGATCTTTCTATTGTCATACTTAAGATGAGCACAAAACACGATGTAAATTGTTATTAAATGTAAATATCTCCAGTATACTAAATAAATAATCCAAAGACAAAAAGCTGAAGCCAGTAAAGTACTAAAACATTCTAGTACAATAGAAATTTATCTTATAAAATTATGTGTATTTTTGGAACAAAAACAAACAACAAACAAAAAACAATTAATTAATATTTGTCCATCTGTTCCAATAATAATAATCATAAGGTGGTGAAAATTATTTTTATAACCGTTTAATTTAGTATGTATTTATGTATATAAAAAGTGCATGATTTAAGATTGTAAATAAACGTTATTACGAACCAAGCTGACCATATCGTAATAAAAAACTTTTTCAAAGGACAAATATCTGACAACACCTTTTAGATAAATTAGAAAACTTTAAAACTAAAAATTCTTGGGTTATTTGCCAAATTAGTTTTGGAGTGTTTCAATGGTTTTTGGGTTGTTAGGCCGGCGTCGATTGTCTGGTTGACTTGATGTTTCGCCAACACGACCGGTTGGCATCTTCAGAAGTTGCTTCCTGGTTGACAGTATGCGAACTACTGAGTGTTGCGCGGTCGTAGTTCATATTTATACGTTCGGGAGGCAGTGGGCGGGGCTTCGGTTACTTTCGATTCCAATCGGTTCCGGTCGGCTTTGTTCGTAAAGGGTGCAATTCTCGTACCCTTAATTATGGGGATCCATGTTTTGTTGATCTTAACTGCTTCTTCTTATTAAAGTTGTTGATATGCTTTTCTATCTCTATGGCTTGTCTGTAGAGTCTGGAGTGGTATGCCGAAGTGGTCGCGAGTACTTCGGTCTCCTCAAACTTTATTCGATGTCAGATATGTGGAGTCATTAAAACTCTAACAGAAAGGACAAGAAGAATTTGCGAACCCGATGCGCGAAACGCAGAACTGACACATATTTATAACGCTTTAAGGGCCAATGGTTATTCAGACCGAGAAATCAAAAGATCAATGGAACCAACGAATACCAGACACGTGGAGAACAAACTCCAGCCAGTGGCAAAAGCATTTCTGCCCTTTATTTCGAGGGTTACGGACAGGACTGGTCGATTGCTACGAAAGAAAAATGTAAAAACAATGTTCACACCAACGAGAAAAATCAAAGAATGCCTTCGATCGGCTAAAGACAAAAGAGATCCACTTGCGTCTTCAGGAATTTATCGCATTCCGTGCGCATGTGGAAGCGTGTACATAGGAACGACAAAACGCTCGATCAACACCAGGATTAAAGAGCATAAAGCCAACTGTCGTCTGGGGCAGACAGACAAATCCGCCGTAGCAGAACATACCCTTACAACGGACCATCGAATAAAGTTTGAGGAGACCCAAGTACTCGCGACCACGTCGGCATACCACTCCAGACTCTACAGAGAAGCCATAGAGATAAAAAAGCGTAGCAACAACTTTAATAAGATGGAGGAAGTAGTTAAGATCAACAAAACATGGATCCCCATAATTAAGGGTACGAGAATTGCACCCTTTACGAACAAAGCCGACCGGAACCGATTGGAACCGAAAGTAACCGAAGCCCCGCCCACTGCCTCCCGAACGTATAAATACGAACTACGACCGCGCAAAGCCCAGAGTTCGCATACTGTCAACTAGGAAGCTACTTCTGAAGATGCCAACCGCTCGTGCTGGCGAAACGTCAAGTCAACCAGACAATCGACGCCGGCCTAACAGCCCAAAAACCAATGAAACATTAGACAATGGCCGCGAAAGCCTTTCACAGTTTATTAGTTTTGGAGGCTGTTTTTACATTTTATTCACTCAAAGTTTAATAACCATTAAAATGGAAACATTTTTTTTTTCTAACTTAACAAAGCTGGGAAATAGTTACAGCAACAGTGGTATCACGTAAAATAATCATCGTGTATAGACAATAACAGGGGGATGATATAGCCCTCCTTAGGCATGACTATAAAAATCAATTTAAAAAAACACAAGAAAAAAATATTTCCAAGTAAATATTAATTTGTGATATTGTTAAAGTTCATTTTCGTGGAAGGTAAAAATATTAAAGAGAAACTTTTATTAAAATGCCTCATTGGTATAAAAAATAAACATTTTTACAATATTTAATTACTGATAAAAAAAACAAATAAAATTAGATCTCATAACTTATTACAATATCTAAGTTTCCTATTGATACTAGACCCACCTACAGACGAACATGGTGTAATGTCCGCTCGTGTGTGTCCTTAACAAACTTAGTTGGCTATTATATCGTAATTTATCGCGAGTCAAACACGGTCGTCAAGTGACATAAACTCATTAAATAATATATTACATAAAACAAAGTACTCCTTTTTATTTTTAAGTTTTAAAATTTAAAGCCTAATATTTTTCTAAAAATGTAGACTACCAGCAACTACGCTGTTTATTAGTAGATTTAGTAAAAAAATATATATTTCAGTAAATAAATATCATAAAAACTATTTCTTTATTCATTTTGATGACAGCGTGCAAGTGCAAAGTGAAAAGTGGAAAATCGCAGTAAGGTGTTGAAAATCGTACCTTAATTAAATTGGTCTATATTATTAAGTATATTAAAATCATTATTTACTGACGTAACCTTTTTTCTTCATAAAAAATGCAATTTAAAAAATTACACTTAGTTCGACAACATAATTATAGGCTGACTACTGATTTAAAATCTACTATACATTACATATAATTGACAGGGCTGTGGATTGTAAAAAGAACCTCAATTGCAGAAATATGTATAAAGTGTAAAGCTCATATTGTCGACTCCAAGCGTGGTTATCGATAATGATTAGAAACAAAACATATAAGCATAGGAAAAGTGTACACATGCTTTGGAGGACTCCTTCATCCGCTATTCCACCTTTTAAAGAATTCAAAAAGTATTAACACACTTTTCGAGTTTTGGGTGTGTGAGTTAGTTTTCCTCATTACTATTTTTTCTTTTTTCTTTTCCTATCCCAAAGTTGGTAAGAAAAAAAGTGATGATGTCACACCCGAGAGTAAAGTATTTGGAATCAGTTGGATCTCCGAATGAGTAATGCTCCTGAGTGTTTACCATCAAAAAGTAACATATTCTTTGTAAATAGCTGTAAGATCAACTTCAATCACTGTTTACTGTTTCCCTTCAGTCACTACACATTCTTTTTTTGGCTAACTGTTGGGTTAGTTCCAAAACTTTAACCAGGGTTTCAAATCAGGCTTGTGCTAGAGTTCCTAACCTCGACATCTTTTGGCTTAATCTTAGCTTCAGGTCTTCTTTAAACTTTATTTGCCGCATTTACCAGTCCCCATTAGACAATTCCTACACTAGGGTCTTTGACTTTTTTTTCTACAAAAGTTGATATTTTTTCCAGTTTTCCTTAACCAAGTAATCGTTCTTGGTGGTTTTATTGTCCACAACAAGGATTAGTTGGGATGAGTTGGGATCTACAACAACAAAACTCAGGGGAGAACAGCCGAAACTTCATTGTCAGTAATTTACACACCAATATAATCGTGGTGCCACTTACTTCCTTAGGGCACTGAATTATAATTCAAATCCATTAGATTTTTTAACTGCGTACCGCTCGGATCACGGTTTGATTTCAGAGTCATACTCAGCACATTCTGAGGTAACTGAATGCATGCCGCCAGCTAACTTGGAGATTTCTTTGCCATCTACCCTTAAAATTATCTGCTACGAAAACAATACGCTATCGAGACCTATATTCCCCATAAAAAAAACAAAACTTTTAACCACAAACCATGGTTTTCTAAATCCGGTGACAAACTTAGACTTTAAAGTCTAAGTTTGTTTGTTAAATCTAGTCCTAAAAATCGACTAGATACTAGCTAGTCGATTTTTAGGACTAGATCTTAACAAACAAACTTAGAATTTAAAAGTCTAAGTTTGCCACTGGATTTAGAAACCAAGCAAAAAATTAATATAATCAAACTATCTCAAAGACGGTTTTAATAAATGTATCAAAGATAAAACCCTCTCTTGCTCTAGTGGGAGTAAATCTTTTTGATCCATGGCTAAAAACATTAGTCAACACTTTTTTACAAATTCTTTTCCACCCTCAACCTTTGAAGATGATATTACTTTTACCCCTAAGGGGAAAATACTTAGAGGACTTATCCTTTATTTGTTACTTTAAATTATCAGCAAAGGTTTTAAATTTAAGACTATTTCAGTGGATACCCATGTAACAATTTATTTTAATATTCCAAATATCTGAATTGCTACTACAAATCCAACATACCTTTTTAATGGCAACTGTCCGAACATTGGGATAGTTGGCGTTGAAATGTTCCTCGGAGGCCTGTACAAAAAACAAACAAAAGTTTAAAATATAATTAAATTTGTTAAAATAGTGATGCAAAAATAAAGGAATTTTTTTCACCTTGAAATTAAATCAATATTTATGTACCAGGTGTCCACGAGGTTACTTTCTGGCTGCCTTTTTTTTCTACTTTATCGATATTAACAAAACTTGGTAAAGTTGTTATTCGAACAAAATGTCATTTTTATGCATATATGTCAAGCTTTCCCCATTTTTAGGATCACCGAAAGTGACTGGAATTTTTAATTTTTTAATGGCACATCCTGTATATGTTTTGTTTTTTGGATTTCGCAGATCATATCACGTCCGAATCCACTATTTTTTAATCAAGTTTTGTTTAAATTTCATTTTTAAATTAAATATAATTTTTTTATCTACAGTGCCATGATTAATTTAAAATCACTCCAAATACCTTAATTATTTTCAGAGAAATATAAACTCAATTTTATCTATTTAAACTTTTTGATAGAAGGCTCTTAACTTCATTGTTTTAGTATCTTTGCCCTAGCTCAAAAACTTAAATAGGAACATAATATGAACATACAAATAAAAAGTCATATTATGACTTTCATAACATTACTAAATGCAGTGTTTCAAAGCAAATCCAACGATGTTAAACACAACGACACTTCATTTTCGAATAATTTTTTTTCTTTTATTATATAAGTAAAAGATTTTTTTTGTACTGTATTTCTTGTTGCCATAAAGTAGTAGCTAGGTAGGGTAAATTCCGTGGAAACAATTGCGCTCGTGCCTTTAAAAGTTTGACAGATAAAAAGGTTGGTTCGTGTTTATTAACGTATCTTGTAAGATTTTAATACAGTTTTAATCACATTTGGCATTAGCAACAGAAAAATGATGCATTCGGACGTAAAATGATTTGTTGAATCCAAAAAACAAAAGATATACACGGTGTCCCATTTAAAAATCCAAATTTTCAGGAATTTTCGGTGGGACTGGAAGTTGAGAAAGCTTGTCTAATATACATAAAAATCACATTTGATTAGAATAAAAATCCTACCAGTTTTTGTTAATATCGATAAAAAAATAAAAAATTAATTAAAAAATTGCAGCCGGAATGTAATCTCGTGGGCACCCGGTATGTGTATATATATATATATATATATATATATATATATATATATATATATATATATATATATATATATATATATATATATATATATATATATATATATATATATATATATATATATATATATATATATATATATATATATATATATATATATATATATATATATATATATATATATATATCGAAACCAGAGTAGTGGGGATGCAGTCTTTTTGAATTATTGAAAAAGGATTGGTGGCCTGGATTTAGTAATGAAACCCTTTTCTGTTTTGTCAAGCTTTCGAGTTTATTATTATCTCCCTTCTTCAGGACTAACTAAAAGTAAAGTTTTTACAATTAGAAAAACTAACCTAAAAACTTTAAAAGATTGAACTCACCAAAGTGGGTTGCTATGTGAAAACAAGCAAGAAGGGGAAAATAATAAACTCTCGATAGGACCAAACGAAAGGGTTTCATTACTAAATCAGGCACCAATCCTTTTCAATAATTCAAAAGACTGCATCCCCACTATCTGGTTTCGATATTTTTCTTAACTAGTCAGTCGCACTACTCTCCTCATATATATATATATATATATATATATATATATATATATATATATATATATATATATATATATATATATATATATATATATATATATATATATATACATACACACACACATGTAATTTAAGAAAAATAATCTAAAATTCCAGAAATCGCCCAATCCATCAGCGGAATCGCCAGAGCATTCAGATATTTTTGCAAATATCAAGGTATTGCTGTTTATAATGGTTGAATTGCCTGTCTCTACTGCGGAAGGTAAACGCAGTTTTTCCACTTTGCGTAGACTGAAAAATTATTTAAGAAATATGTAGTTTTTCAGAAAACCGGCTAAATGGTGTAGAAGATATTTTAGAAATTGTTTAAAAGCCTAGAAAGTTAAAACTTAGTTTGGTTTAATTTCTCTTATTTTTTTTTTCTTAAACTTAGTTTAACTTTGTGTATGGTAGGAACAGCCTAAATGTAGAATTTTATTTTTGTTTACGATACGTGCAATATTCTGTTTATGAGAAATAAATTGTCTAAAATTTGTAGGTATGCACTAATTTCATTCAAAAAAGAATAAATGATTGCTTATCAGACACCAAAATATGGGACTTAAGGGCCTCCCAGACTATTGTTCTTTTTAACCTTCTTAATCGCCGATTAAGACTGCTCAGAGTGTTCAGTCGGACGATTAAAACTTTTATTTCCCTACACTTAATTTAATTTTAAACCATCCTAATGACCGAAACCTGCAGTCGTTCACCGAAAAACGTAAATGAAGTATGTTTATTTGTTACAAGAATGACGATTAAGATTTCAAGCGTGGCCAGAAATTTTTACCGACGCCGAAGGTTTTATTTTCGGTTTCGCCCACAAACTGGCAATGTTAATCGACGCTTTTGGTCCCCACGATTAAAAATGCTCAAAAAGAACGGGGTTTGTGGGGCCCTTTAGACATTTATTTTTTTTAGATATATTAAAGATTTAAAGTTTTTAAATGTTTTTTTTTTTAATTAAAAATCGGATTATCTACAGCAAATATTTAAAGTTATGAATTTTCCATAAAAAATTTTTCAGAAAATATACGTAGTAAGTACGCGGATATACGCTTCTTGTGATTTGTCAAAATGGTTAATCGGTCGATTGGTTGTCAAGATACAAGCTGTCAAAACAGACGACGTGTACAGCGAATCTATAAACAATAGCAAATATCAACTTCTTGCCCATATGAACCAGGTATAAAAGTTGATATTTGCTATTGTTTATAAATTGTTCTCTTATTTTTTTTTATATTTTACTAAAGAGTAGTTTTAATATATATATATATATATATATATATATATATATATATATATATATATATATATATATATATATATATATATATATATATATATATATATATCTTTATTTGTTTATAATATTAGTTGTTTTAACAATTATTGTTAAAAGATATATATTTTTTTATTTATTGCAATTTTTCTCTACGACCAAAACTGTTAGTTTTAAGCAACTAAAGTAAAAAAATATAAGTTTTTTTCGATTTTCCTCACATTTTTGTTATATAGATTTTTCTGAAGGGTTTTTAGCAAATGCATGACTGCCACCTCGTACAGGGTCTTTGATTATATTTACGTGGCTTCTGGAGCCTTTATTTTTGAAGACAGAAAAAAATGTTTTATATAAAAATTGTAGATTTTTTTTCATATTATCTTTTGAAATTATCAGTAAAAAAATACGCAATAAAAAAAGGGGAAAAATATAGGCACTTTCAACTTTTTAAATGGAACATCCTGTATATTATGCACTACAATAAAAGATTTTTTTCTGATTTCAAATATATATATATATATATATATATATATATATATATATATATATATATTATATATATATATATATATATATATATACATTGATGATATTTGGATGAACCATTTTTGAGATAGTTAAGCTTAAAATATAAATAAATTTTAAAAAAATCATATTACCTAGTATCAAGAAAGCTATGAAAACAAAAAATTGTTTTAATAAATTTGACGTATTGATATTGTAAAAAGTTAAAATTTATCATTTTAACTATTAAAAGTAGTTTGTATTGCTTTTTTTGTCGATGGGCTATTCAGAAGAACAAAAAAACACTTCTATGCGTCTTTTTTATGGTAACAATAATAATGTGACTACAATGTAAAGGGAATATTACTTACTAGATGAAAAGACTGTCTCCGCCAGGCGAGAGACAGTATTAAGTAGCCTCTGTCTCCGTAAGACGTCTTCCGTACGGCTAACGGTAAAAAACACTTTTTTGCTCCTATTTTTGTCTATTTTGGGGGCGAAATTCAAAAAACGGGCTTCGTTAGGTTCTAGCCACTGCTAAAGACTACCACTGTGCCAAATTTCATGATTTTAGCTCAAGCCATAACTTCAGAATCACGTGGACAGACAAATAAATATATATACCTACCTACATATAAATATATCCACATTAGCAAATTATATATATGGATTATATCCCTAACAACGGGTACCATCTATAGATACCACAGTTTATGCCGTACAACGAATCAGTTATTTAACTCTCGAGGAGCTGGAGCTCGACAAGGCCGGACTGGAATTAATTTAATCAAACTAGTAAATTAAATGATATGCAGCAACTTGAGTGGAATTGTTAAAAAAGAACCCTAGGAAACGTAATTGAGAATGATCAGTTATTTACACATAATTTGATAGCTGGTAGGCAGGTAGGTTTAAATAGGTGGAAAAAATTGCATAAAATAATGTATTTAAAATTTTTTATTTAAAAATTGGTTTAGCCGCTCATAATAAAACCATTACAGGCTGGGCTACCCCAAGAGAAATAAATGTTGATGTTGAAGAACATACATAATTAATTTATTATTCTGGTAGGTAGCCATTTCAATAAATGAAAGTCATATTAAAAATTTGATGTGTAAGGTGTATTTAACAAAAATATATAATATGGTCAAGTAACCAAGAAAAAAAAATTCGAGTACAGTTTTATTGGTCATACGAATTTTAAATAATAGGCCACTTTCACGTGCCGGGAAAATGAAACAATGAATTTTTTTAACTTATACCGAGCAAACCGAAGCAAGCCGCGAATGAACATTACAGAACAGTATGCCGCGAATGAACATTACAGAACAGTATAAGATTTAAAAATGTGAAAGTAGCCTATTATCACACATATTGAAGAATCACTATCCAGTGTATAGCTAAATCAAAAACTAACGTCATAAAATATAATTCTTTGGCCTACGTACACACAAGACATAGAGAAAACAAAATTTTACCTTACAGAGTTTTAAAGTAACCCGAAGTTTCAAGGAAGTTAAATTATTTAAATAACTACCTCAGTAAAATAAAATGAATACCTATACATTTCTAGAACCACTGGATAGAAATTACTACAATGGTAACAACCGTCTGTTTTTGACAGACTGAATACTGATTCAAGATCTAGTTTTCGAAAAAAAAAATTAACCTTACAAATATGACATATCTATTTCCTTGCCACTCTATTCTTAAACAAATTACTTGAAATCACCGAAAAATAAACAAAGCTTCCAACCTCCAAACAATTCAATAAACCAGCTGACCTGACGATTAAAAATAAGTAAAAAAACCGATAGACCAGCCCTGACTGGTGCGTTCACTTTCTGATTCAATCAGGTGCGCCATCTGTTCATCTCTCTCTGTTGTGGTAAAACTGTCGTAACAGAAAAAGACAAAACTAGACCGGATTGGGTATTATAAATAAAAGAAATGGTCCTCATATCAATTGGCAGGTTGAGCATGCCCAGAATATGAGGAAAGTGTTCCTATTGGTTAAATTATATGGCTTCAAAACAGGTGGAGAGTTAAATAACTGATTCGTTGTACGGTATAAACTGTGTAGATACTATTAAATACATAGTAAGAAAGTTTATGAAACGAAAAAGCTTTAAAATGAAGAAAAGGACTGCAGCAAGAAATGAAAACAAAGTTTTGGATATCCTCGTTTCTTCACGATAATTATTATATATTATACTATATACTTTTTCTATTGTACTAAGTAGCACTAACTACTTTTAATAATTTTAGAAAATCCTGAAATATCAATCTCGGACGCGGCATTTGAACTTAATAAAACAGATTATAAAATTTATTTAACCTTAAAATTTTACAAATTTTATCCTTATAAATTTATGTCCGTTCAGAATTTTCCTAAACAAAACATGCAGGACCGACCTAAGTATGCATTGGAAATAGCTAGGTTTATGCAGCAGGATCCAAAGTTTATAAATGAAACTCTATTCACAGACAAGTCTTCCTTCATTTTAACAAGAATGTTTAATCACAAAAATAAACATTATTGGTCCAGAGAAAACCCTCACCTAATTCAGCAACATAACAATTTTATTGTTTCCATGGCTTTCTTGATACTAATATGAAACTTTTTTGTAAATTATTAATAATTTAACCTAAGATATCTCAAAAATGGTTCATTCTAATATAATCAATGTATATTTATTAGAGATCAGAAAAAAAGATCTTTCGTTTTAGTGCATAATATACAGGATGTTTCATTTAAAAAAGTTGAAGTTGCCTATATTGTTTCTTTTTTTTATTGCGATATTTTTTCACTGATAATTTCAAAAGATAATTTGGAAAAAATCCTACAATTTATATACAAAACATTTTTTTCTGTCTTCAAAAATAAAGGCCTCAGAAGCCACGTAAATATAATCAAAGACCCTGTACATTCAACAGCTCTTGTTTTTTGACAAATAAGGCTCGGTCAAAAACTAAATTTTTTATATAGTCTTGCATTTTAGGCAAAACGTTCTTAGCTGATCATCAAACTGTAATACTCTTGCCTCTTAATCTGATTAGCGAAGACACACCAGTCGTAAAAATATATCCGCTATGTGCAGTTCTTTCTTTAATAAAGGATGGTTTGTATCTATTTAACGCAACATCAAACAACAAAAATTAATCAGTTTTTGTTGACTTTACTCGTTTGGAAAGTTTCTATACATTGGGACCGCTTTGGAGCTGGTCCCAGGGTATAGCAACTGTGTGCTCAGCCCCATTGAATGAACTGGCAGAAAAAGAAAAAAACCCAAAATTCAAAACATGTACCTACGTTTCGGTGGCAAGTCTGCCACCGTTATCAAAATTAACTTAAATAAAAAATAAAATAGATATTAAAATTAAATTTGTAAAACCTTTGGTATAAAATTTTGAAGATTCTAATGCTACGTTTACACGTTTGGCAAGTCGCGACAAGGCTCCACAAAACGCAAGCGTGTGAACCGGGTGTTGGGCTTGGCTTGCGTCAAAGACAATTGTAGTTTCACTATAGACCCACAAAGCAATGCTAAGTTTTTGGTAATAAGTTTGGACGCTCGCTTGCTGGTGCGAGCTTCCATCAGGAGAAAAT
>JAHBCN010001202.1:127006-140350 GCA_019359885.1 Listronotus oregonensis | reverse complement strand
CGCCAGTCCCTAGACGTGAGAACAATATTCCAATAGTCTAAAGAGGGTCTGATTTGGGATACATATAGAGTATACAGATTAGAAGGAGAGAAATACTTTCTGGCTCGAAAAATGAATCCAAGCTTCTTTGAAGCTGCTGAGGCTATAGATAATATGTGTTTGTGTCAGTTGTTATTCTCAAAAGTAACACCCACAAGATTAAACGATTCTTTGTTTTGCAGAACTTGGCCCCCTTATAAGTGACGGATGAGCATTGGCCAACTTCTGCTGCGATAGCGAACATGGCTGTGTTTTGGAGGCATTAAAGTGGACTTGGCTCCCCAATCCAAGATTACTTTAAGGTCTTGTAAAAGATATATTTGCATTAACCCGCGCTTGCTTTCCAAATCAGAATTACAGGGTGGCTTAAGAAAGTTAATGTTAGAGTGAAGGGTACTATCGTCAGCAAAACTATGGAGAAAAATGGTTGTGGAAGAGAAAAGATCGTTGATGTGAAGAAGGAACAGAGTTGGTGCTAGTACTGAGCCTGGGGCACCCCAGCATTAATTGGTTAAAAGCTGGAAGTAGGGAGGATGTCAAAGAAATCTCTCAGACCACCCCAGTCCGCCGAATTATAGTACCAGACAGTGCGTGGAATGTGTACATTCAGTTGCCTTCTAATATATGGAGTATGATACAGTGACCAAGCCATGATCTGAGCAACCAAGAGGAGCAGTTACAAATGCTTGGTTGAATTCAGGGTTAGAAGTAAGAAACAGATCCATGATTTAAAGTTATGGGTGGGAACCCTGAGGAAGTAGCTAGCCGACCAAAATTATCCAGTCCTTATTGTGAATATTAAAATCCCCGAGGACGATTACTTCGGCCAATGAAAACTAGAAAATAATAGCATCAATCTTTATTGACAGAAAGTCAAAGAACCCGGAGTGGAAATTGTCAGATGGGGACCGGTATATACAGCAGATAAATTTGGTAGAAGATCTGAAGGTTAGTTTAAGCCAAAGGATATCACGGCGGTTTGCACCAGTGATACTTAGGTCAACCTTAACTTTAAGTGATACTTAAGTGTAAGACTTCGTTTGCACAACATACACTTAACGGTTAACTGTCACTTAAAACTAATACTAAGTTAAGCCGAAGATTTCTTTGGCTTAAGTAACACTTTTGTAATTTTATAACCTCAAAAATAGAAATTTTTATTGTTTTGGTGGTAAAAGCGGTAAATTATTTGTGTTGTATTTGTGAATATTTAATTTTTTTTTAAATAAATATTTTAAATAATGACCTTTTTTTAAGGTTGGAAATCTGCAATTAAGAAAAAGCATTCTGAAAACTTTACTTATATAGAAACTTTTTTGTCCAGTGCATTTTGTTTGTAAATTTTGCCGTTTTCGAGTAAACAAATCAAATGCATGCCGACAATGCGAAGTCAGCATTCAATACAATGATAGAATGAAAAAACCATTATGGGTACAAATTTTAACCCTTTATCAGTGTAACAGATTATTAGAAATTTTGTTGGAAGAAAGCCTTGGAAAAAATCAACAACTACCTTAAATTTTATGCCCTTATTCATTTCATTCACATTTATAAAATAAAATAATCTAATTTCTTTTTCTTAATAATTTATAGACCGATAGATCAAAAGTAGAGAAGTTTAGGCCTTTTTTTATATTTTTATCCAAAAAGTCCGTCTGTAAAATTTTTTGCAATGTTAAAGAAACAACTTGTATAATTTTTTGTTATTTTATTTTTATTATATTGAAGGGGAGTCTTTTGTTTTATGTGCTTATAATCGTGGATTATATTTAATAAAAGATTTTTTTTCCTAATTAAAAAGTTGGACCTCTTTTTCTATTTTCTTTTTCTCGGTTGCTACTACTTATTATGAATGCGCAAGACAAATAATTAACAATTACACAAATAAAAACCATATTTTTGTTAAAAATGAACTGTAAAAAACGCATTTGAACTTTTTGGGGAACAAAAAAAATTAATTTTCTGCCAAATTGTCTTCTTTTCTTTACTTATAATGCGGCTCTAGTTACCAAACATCAAAACTAGACAATTTTTACAATGTTGCCAAACATTTTTAATACTTAACTAAAATAATAAGTGTAACTTGTGCAAAGCTATTAATCGTTAAGGTGAACCTTAATATTAAGTGCTACTTAGTTATTGTGAACTTTTAAGAATTATAGTGGTGCAAACCGCCGTCAGACCTACCCGATTCGAGGTTAAAAACCCTGGCACAAGCCAGATCGTTGCGAACGTAAGCACATACACCGCCATGGGGTCGAGAAGATGAAATGAGTTCATAGCCTGGGAAAAGGAGGTGGTTGGTTCATGTTTTGGAACTTATTTGGGTTTCGGTAAGGAATAATATGTAGGCTTTAGAATATTGAAGATAATGGTGAACATAGTTTACGTTGGAGTTAAGCCTACATATATTATTAAATGATTTTAGGCATTTCGATGGTGGCCCCCCAAATGCGCCCTTTACCCGGAGATCCTATTGGAGGGGTGTTTTACCTTCGGAATACTTTACTTTCGGGAGTGCCATTATCATTATTTTCCAAATTTTATGATAGAGGACAAGAAAAAGAATAAACTCAAAACGTCGGTTAAGACTTCACGAGTCCTTTAAGGGGCATGTGGCTCAGGCGAAGAAAAGGTCCTCTACCACCTACTGCATACAGAGTTTTCTTAACTAAGGGACGTTTTGAATGTGACTATTGTCATAATATTTGACACCGTCTCAATGCAACTTAGGTTAAGAAGGGCTTAAAACTGCCTAAACCACAGTGGTGCAAACCGCCGTAAGACTTGTAGTAAAAATGCATCTAACTTCACTACTTCGAGACTTAGAGTAATTAAGTGAAAACTAGTTCACACCAAGTCGTGAAGTTAGATGCATTGTCTAGAAAGTGGCCGCAACTCCGATTTTGACCAAATTTGGCATATGGGGGATTTTTGGGGCGCTGATCACGAATCTGAAAAAATATTTGGCGGAAACGTTTCGTTTTCGAGATATCCATCATCAAACTTGAAAATTAAACTAACCTCATTTACACTATATTCCCCCTTTTATTTGTACACAATTCTTGATTTTATAAACACCTTTTTAAAACTTTTTTTATGTTTATTTTACACCTTTTTCTTCATGAAAAAAATGAAAATCACTTTCAAATGGGGCGGCCATGTTTGTTTACAAATTGCCTATTGTATACCTAGTTGCGGCGTTTGAAAGTGAATTTTTACAATTAAATGAAAAATAGGTATAAAATAAATATGAAAACAAGTTTTTAAAAGGTGTTTATGAACTATTGTGTTTCAATTTAGTGTAAAAAATCAAGAATTCTGTCCAAGAAAGAAGGGGGGAAAATTTAGTGTAAATGCGAGGTTCTGGTTTGATTTTCAAATTTCGATTTTTGCCAAAAAAACCCCTTGGAGAGTAGTTTTTTTTGAAAATTTCCTTTGTGACTACAGCAAAAAAAAGACTTTATCTACTGTAACAAAAAAACCCTTCGTATACCAAAATTTTTGTGTAAAAAACCCCGAAGAGGTTGCGGCCACTTTCTTGACAATTACCTCAAAACGGAACTTACTTACACTTAGTTCCACTTCTTAGTCCTACACTTTCCCACTCTGTCCTACTCTGAACTTGATTAGAAACAGACCTATAAATAAGGTTATAGTTTTATTTAGATTTTTAATTGTGTTTTTAATGTACTATGTACAGAGCTATGTATATTTTTTAAGTACGTAACGGGAATATTGTATTATTAAATAGCACAAAACACGAAAGAAAAATACACGGAACAAAACAGGGTTAGTTCTGGAAAAATAGTGTTAGTTTGTAGGTGTGTACGCGGTAAATCCTATTTTGCTTTAAAATGTCTTCAAACTCTGAAACTGAAACCATGGAGAGGAAGTCAGAGTCAGCTGAAAACGACTCTCCACATTCAAAAAGCAGAAAACACAACAAAAAAAGTTCCAAAAGCAAAAGGAGACAAAGTAGGTCACGCTCGGCGTCTTCAGAAAGAGGTAGAAAAAGAGATAAAAGTAGAAAACATAAAGACCAACATATTTTGCCCCGATACTATGGAGAGGATAGAAGAAAGGAGAACAGCGATAGATACTGGACAAAGTATCCTAAGAAAGACGAAAATCAAGTTGGGAAAAGGTATTATGATATTGATCCAGATAATAGCAGTGAACAAGCAACAGAAAATGTGATTAAAGAAAAGAATCTTTATTCTGATATTAAAGAGAAGGAAGAAGATAAGTCTGTAATCAAACCGCGAGAAAGAAAAACAGTAGATCTTCTTACATCACGCACAGGTGGAGCCTATATACCTCCTGCAAAGTTGCGTATGATGCAGGCTCAAATTACTGACAAGTCTTCAGCTGCTTTTCAAAGAATTGCTTGGGAAGCTTTAAAAAAATCTATACATGGATATATTAACAAAGTTAATACTTCAAATATTGGTATAATTGCCAGAGAGTTACTGCATGAAAATATTATTCGTGGCCGAGGTTTACTCTGCAAATCTATTATACAAGCTCAGGCTGCATCACCTACTTTTACCAATGTATATGCAGCACTGGTTGCTGTTATTAACTCCAAATTCCCCAATATAGGTGAACTTTTACTAAAAAGATTAGTTTTACAGTTTAAAAGAGGGTTTAAACAAAACAACAAAACAATTTGTATATCAGCAGCAACATTTATAGCACATTTAGTTAATCAGTCTGTTGCACATGAAATTTTAGCCCTAGAAATATTAACTTTACTTATAGAAACACCTACTGATGATTCTATTGAAGTTGCTATTGCATTTTTAAAGGAATGTGGTCAAAAACTATCTGAAGTTTCAAGTAGAGGTTTGTGTTTTTATTTTTTCAAATTTATATATGGACTTCTTTCACTTCTATTTACCTAATTAAATGATATCTGATATGATATATCTTTAATTGCCTTTAGTAAAATTGGTTAGTTTGTATATTATGGTCCATTTGGTTTTAGGTATAAATGCAATTTTTGAAATGCTACGAAACATTCTCCATGAAGGTCAGTTGGAAAAAAGAATCCAGTATATGATAGAAGTGATGTTTCAGATTAGAAAAGATGGTTTTAAAGATCATGCAGCTGTCATAGAAGAATTAGATATTGTTGAAGAGGATGATCAATTTACACATTTAATTAAACTGGATGATGTGAAACAAGCAGATGTTGAAGATATTTTAAGTAAGGATTTTTGTATTAATATATATTATTTAGCCATTTTCTTATAAAAGTGGTAAAAGCAGCGCCTTTTGAAAGTTTCAGGTTTTCAAACAAAAGTTTATTATTTATTATAAAAATATCTCTTAAGATTTCAATTCAAGGTTAAATTCACCCAACAGAGACTGAGACTTTTATCATTATTTTGGTATTGTTTATTTAAAAAGGTTCTTTTTTAAGGTTTTTTTGTTCAGCTTAAGATACTCGGTAATGAAAACATACCTAATACTGTAATTTCTTGTTTATGTCACATTATTACAAATCTTTCATCTTATAATTATTTTAATTCAGTCAGTTGGTTTTTGGTTTGTCATGTGTTACTAATTTTATCCTGTCTCTAGAAAAATACACTAAGAAAAATATAAAGTTAATAAAACAACAATATAGATAAAAGCTATAATGTTATACCTGATATGTTAGGCTTTTTACCAGCTCAAGTTAAAAACTTAATTTAGAATTAAAAAAAAAATCTAATTCAAATTCAAATTTATTTAACAAAAATAAATATTTAAAATAACACAGTTAACAGTCTATAACTAATTTAACTTAAATCTAAAAATTTTCAAAAATTTGCACCTAGATGTTAATGAGCATGAACTTTTATTTGGCACAAAAATATATTTTTTATTTGTTGAAATGATTACATATTATGAGAAAACTATATATTAATTAATATTTAACATTCTAACTATTTTTTGCTAAAATACTATTTGTTACCGTTTATCTTACTATTACTTTTTAATCTGTAGCAAAGAACAGTGAGGGGGAATGTACGGTAGTAAATGGTTACTTAAAGAAAAAATCCTAAATGTCTATGTTAACATTATCTAAAAGTCTCTGAATATGAATATTTCTTTTAGATGTCTTTAAATTTGACGAGAACTATGAAATAAATGAAGGCAAGTACAAGATTCTGAGTAAAGACATTTTACAAAGTGACAGTGAATCAGGTTCAGCATCCGGATCTGAATCTGATTCAGAAGAAGAAAGTGAGGATGAAGAAGAAAAGAATCAAGGAACTATCATTGATAACACAGAAACAAGCTTAATTGTTTTAAGGAGAACTATCTATTTAACTATTCAATCCAGTTTAGATTTTGAAGAATGTGCCCACAAACTATTAAAGATGGAGTTAAAACCTGGGCAAGAAATTGAATTATGTCATATGTTTCTAGGTAACACTTGTGTATATTTATTTTTATTTAGGTATTTAAGTTATTTATTATTTAGGGAAGCTAGTTCATTTTGTCATTGAATTATTTTTAAATGGGAGGTGGTGATAAAAAAATAATCAATGTGATAATTATTGTGAAACTAGTGTAACATTTGCCTGTATTTGATCCTACTTCAAAATAAAAAAGAAGGTTATCAATTCGACAGTATATTAGGACTTTCAATTAAATATACAAATTCCATAGGTATATGTATATTTGTTGGTCCACCATTTCTCTGAAATTATTAATCGGTTTGTGACCATTCATTTTTAATGGCCCTCTTTAACTAAGGAAGCAGTAAAAGTTTTATGAAAATCCATTCAGTATTTTTTACAATAATGGCCTGGCTTATTGACCCAAGCTACGGATGTGAGGGAACATTTTTTTTTGATGTTGGGGCTAGAACTTAGGAAAAATTTCTCCAATATAAGGAAGAAAATCAAAGGTTGTTAGTAAAATGTCTTCTCCACTCCATTTTGTATCGGATATTTTGTTTCTAATTTAATTATCAATAAGTTTTATGCTAATGGTTTTGCTGGTACCGATCTTAAAAAAAATGTAGGCCCTGTAATTTGTTTATACCCTATTTATGATTTCGTTTGTGTTGGTTAATTTAGTGTTTACAGAGTGTCTCGAAATTAGTGGGCAATATTTCTATTTCATTTAACTTCACAAAATATAAAAACAAGTTTTTATAAACATGCTTTGAAAAATGTTGCATAAAGCTATTGCACATGTTCCCAAAAAAATAAAATTTGAGCCTTACAAGATATCAGGTGGCTCCTGATTTAAAAAATTTTGCATCATGTATTTCTTAAATTTTATTTGCATTAATTAGCAGCAATAAACAAAACGTCCAATTCAGCGTTGTCTCAAAACAATACCTGTCAATCCATGGCTAACTACTGATAATTTTTAATTAGGATTTTTGTCAGTTTATTTTTGATGGATAATATGATAATTTTTAAAATAATTTTATTTTAAAAATGGGCCAAAATACAAAGATTGACTAAGAATACCTTTTTGTGTCGAAATAATAAAGGTTTTATTTTGTGGTATCAAAAGTACTAAAAATTCATAAACAAAAATTTGAGGCTTAATATACCAATTATACATCCTGTATGTAACGCCCCTGAACAAATTTATGTAATTTTGGAAATCAGCTACATGCAAGGTTAAAAATAAACACCTTTACCAAATTTAGCTGGCCTACCTTTAACAGTTTCAGAGATATTATGCAGGTTTTGGGACCCATTCTTCTGGGGGCTCTAGCTATCTTAGGGTGCATTTTTCAAGGCATGTTTATATGAACTTTTTTCCCATGTATTGGGAAGTTTTATTTACTTATTTATTTAATTAAAATTAATAAATTATACAATTTAAAAACACAGGTTAAAATTAAAGTAAGGGAATAAATATAAAAATAAAAATCCTATAACTAGTAGCTAACTAAAAAAAAATACAAAATACATAAAATATATTGTCAGATGTAAACAACAAGGGTAAAGCAATAAAAAAAACAAAAGTACAAACTCAAGGTATTAAGAACAAATAAAGTATTTGAGGCTAAGGTGCAACTGAAAAGTCAGAAATAATCTTGTTAACCTCATCCAAGAAAAGGAAGTTATCTCAGAAAATGTTTTTGAGCTTTGACTTTAATTCGGGAAGAGGCAACACACCCTTACTAATTCGTCTAGCTTGTTAAAATATTTTATACCAAAATAATTTACACTGGTTTGTGCCCTTGTTAATCTAGTGTTGGTAGAATATATGTTATTTTTGCTAGAAGTTCTATAGCTATGGATGTCGGCGCTTGATTCATATTGGTCTATATGTTTTTAGATAAATAGGATACTTTCCCGTACATTCCTTGGTGTCATTGTGGTATCTAAGCCTAGCAACAATATGCACAGCTCTTCTTTATCTTATAGCAGCGTGCGGCATATGTCATTTTGGATTGGAACATGGCAAAATAGGCTTTCTTGACTACATTTTTTAGTGATCTTTGTAAAAGTTGAGGCAGTGCATACACCACTCTATTCAGATACTTGGGAAGCAGCTCCTTTTATTCACACCATGCTTGTTTTGGGTCCAGTTGAATCCCTAGTAATTTAACAACTCGGGTTAGTTGGGATATTGTCAAGACTTCTAAGAAAAAACACCATTGTTTCTGCTTTTGTGACATTAAGTACTTACAGCTATGATACTTCAGAAGTGCTGTAGCTAGAGATTGAAAGGAGTAGGCCGTAAGACATTCAATTGTGTGATACACCAGAATATAGATGCACAGGGCAGACCATTCTCAAAACATTTTAAAGTTATAGAAGTAAATCTTAGTATAGCATTTCTCTTTGAATCTTAAAAGTGAACTAGAAAAGATTATAAAGGTTGCTTCCTTTCAAATATTGAACTATCTGCTTTTTCATATACCTTACATATTATTGACAATCTCAAAATAGGTCGGTGATTCTCAGGTTTGTTAATATCACCATTTTTAAAGATTGGGATTACCAAGGCTATCTTCAAAACATCTGGAGAAATACTGGTTCTAATGGACTCATTTAGAAGTAAGAAGCATTAAAATTATGTTTTATATGTCCTTTAGAAATGGACCAGTCAGGCTATAGATATCTCGGGACTTGAAAGTTTTGTAGCGTTCCACTGACATCCCGTACTTAGTTAAATGAGACCTTAGTGAAAATAAAATACTCCGGTTTCCAAACTTCTAAAATCACCCAGTGGGTCTGCAGTAGCAGATGAAAGCTTGCTTAGAACCTTATTGGCAATGTTTACAAAGTAGACACTAATTCTTTTGGAAAGATATTACAAGAGGATTTAGTATTCTTCTATTTTGTTAATTGTGCGTTTTGGAGTAAGACAAAATAGTTATTGAGGCTTCTCACTAGATGAAACCATTTCCATCCAGGGTATAGATACAAGCAGGGTCAATTGTTTTTTTTTCTGCCTTATCAGATAAAATGTAATGATGTATTTATGTTGTGCAGCAATGTAAAGAACTTAAAATTCTTACCTCATTTTGGGTGACATTGTTTTAATGGAATGTTTGGCATATTAACTACATCATTTTAATTAAGTATGCTATGCTAAACTTTGAGAATTTTTAAGATATTGGCATTTCAAAATTTAAATTTAAGACTTTTATATGTTTTCTAAAACAACATGGTTAAAGTTAAAAGAACTGTATTACTCCTTGTCATTATTATTTTTTTAAATTAAAAGCTGTAGAATACAACAATTTAGCTTATGTATCCTCTCGTTTAGTCTAAAAATTATTATTACTGGAAAGCACAGATAAAAAGTTGATTTGTCAGCCGTTTTTATATGAAATTCAGGTAAAAGCTTGAAACTTAAATTTTCAAACGCCAGTATTTTAACAATTGTTAAAAAAAGGAATATAGTATTAAACATAAAGTTTATCTAGAATTTTTAGAAAAGAATATAAATATATGTCAATGCATTTTATTAATTGAATTGTAATTTTGTTAGTCATTTTTTTTTAAGCCACCCTGTCGAAAATAGGAAACACATTTCTTTAACATTATTCTTATATGCCGATTGCTGTTTCCTATTATCATTTTAAACAACGTCACAGATGACTAAGTTAAAATGTTTTATTATTTCTATGATTTTTTTGTCAATATTTTTTAGATTGCTGTGCCGAACAAAGAACCTATGAAAAATTTTATGGTCTACTTGCTCAAAGATTTTGCCAAATAAATAAAGCCTATATTGAACCCTTCCAACAAATTTTTAAAGATACCTATGCCACAACACACAGATTAGATGCAAACAGACTCCGAAATGTAAGCAAATTTTTTGCACATTTGCTGTTTACAGATGCCATCAGTTGGGAAGTTTTGGAAATTATGAAAATGAATGAGGAAGATACAAATAGCTCAAGTAGAATTTTTATTAAAATATTATTTCAAGAGTTAGCTGAATACATCGGGTTGGGAAAGTTAAATGCAAGACTAAAAGATCCGTAAGTACTTTTAAATTTTTCTACTCATTTGTAAACACCGCGGTACTAACTAAATTATTATATCATTTCCACTAATCGGAATTCTCAATATGTGTTATTTCTTTATACTTAGTTTCCCTTTAGTTCACTGAGAACCAACGGCGGTTGGTCCATAAGGGTGAAACGGCTGTAGTTTCCCGAGACAAAATGTAAATAACAATAAATCAAAAACAATAGTTTCTAATAAATCATCCAATCCAAAAAATTAATAAAACCCTAATTTTAACTTTATTAATTTCCCGTTGCCAACTGCCTGATGCTCAGTCTAAGTCGCTTGAATTCACACCATAGTTTGCTTTAACCCCGCAAAAAACCGTTCATAGTATGATCAGACAACGCAAGTCCAGTCAACCAACCAAACTAACCAATATGCGACGGTGTATTACATTTTTACTGTTCCAGCCAAATTGGTGATCATTCTTAAACCATTTCCGAACGGTCATTTCGATCCCCAAGCTAAGCAGAAACCCTTGAAATGTACAGAAAGCGTTCCAACTTGGCCCATTTTGCACTGACATCAAACCATGCAAAGTCGACACTTGTGCTTTTGATCAATTTTAGCAATTTAGAAACCACCTCAGCGGTACAAAGACTGCGGGTTGGAACAAACTTCATATATTCCTTACCGATATTTTACGTGAAGGGAATTATTTTCACCATGATCGTCCGCCTGAACCTGCAGCCGCTGCGTCGTATTCCCCACCGGCGAGCTATCTCATACAGGTATAACCCCTGATTTAACACGCGAGAGGGCGATATATTTTTTCGCCTTCTGATTTGATTTTTTTCATTCGGGTATCGCTTTATTTGTTGCTGCGTTGCTTCCGCGTGTTTAAATAATAGAAGGGATGGCAAATAATATATAGAATTTTTTAAATGGTTTTGCTGACTTTCGCTGGCTGACAAAGTACATATAAAATCGCTTGGTAGACCTATTCCAGATCTGAAGGTTATAAAGGCTGATAAATCTAGAAAGGCGGTTGTTTATCAAGACGTTTACAAGAAAAACAAATGGATATGCGGCTGTAACACATCAAGCGCCTTATTTTTATTACTGTGTTTATTGTTTTATTCAGACGGGGCTATAAATATATTGTCATAGCACAGACCCATAAAATGTATTGTTCCATGTTTTTTTTTTTTTTTTTAATAGAGCCGCGATATACTAAGGCACGACCCACCACTGCTAGCAACCCTATGATTGTTAGTTACTTGATACAAAAAAAGTATGCTCGAAAGTAAAAATAAAATTATGAAAAAAAATATAGAAAAGTATGATAAAACTTTTCTTGTCCCCTGCACTCCACTTTTTAGCATTTAGGTTACTATATAAAGTAAAGCGACGCTATAAACTATTATAAACGTTTTAATTATGCCTATGAACTATTTTTTTAGGACTCTACAAGGCCACTTTGCTGGTCTTTTTCCAAAAGACAATCCAAAAAATACAAGATTTTCAATAAACTTTTTTACTTCTATTGGTCTCGGTGGTTTGACTGATGAATTAAGAGAACACTTAAAAAATTTGCCTAAAAACTTACCAGTGACAAATAAGGAGGAAACTAGCAGCAGTAGCAGTTCAAGTTCTTCTAGTTCCAGTTCATCTGACGAAGATAGTAGCTCAGGTATTATTAGTATATAAATTATATATTTTATTGAAAGATAAGTTACAATTTTATTTATTTTTGAAATGCTATCTATTTTTGAATAATAAACAAGTTTTACTCAATTAAACTAAGGGCTCTACCAATTTTTTTTTTGGCCTCTTAAAGTACTGAGATCTATAATTAGACCAAGTTCTCTTGACAATTTTATTCCATTTGTTTTTGATTTGGCCAGTTTTTTACTTATGTTTGTTAAAAATGATAATCATTTTTCATTATTACAGACAGATCAATTAAAAACTTACCAAGTCAAAAAAAAGTGGGATACACTACTACATACCAGATTTTAAATTTCTACCCCCGGGAATTGCCCAATAATTTTGACGAGTCAGTGAGTTAGTTAGTCAGTAGTAAAATTGGCGATTTTTAAAATCGAATATCTCAGAGATCACTTGACATAACTGTGTCAATTTTTTCACAGGTAATTAGAATAATAATGTGAATTTACATACCAAATTTTATCCCTTTATATTGAACAAGACCGAAGTTATTATAGGGGGAAAATTGGCTGAAACATTTCGTGTAAAATACATACATACATTCGTGCGGTAGGCCGGAACTTGGCTTGTCGCACTACAGAGCGTCTAGATATAATCCAGAAAAATCCAATTAAAATTCCTGATTTTAAGTGTATTTTTACGGGACCTAAGATACTTTCTGATGGATCAACGTTATCGTCCTCGCTTTTGTTGCCAAATATATTAGTATAATTATTCAACTGTATAATGATTACTAATACAAAAATGGTTTTTAATCCCAAATCAAGTGAAAAATTATAAAATAAAAAAAAAAAAAATTAAAGCAAACACCCAAAACAAGAAAAAAGTTTGGTTTTGTGGGGAGGGTTGGAAGTAAATATATAACATTTTTTTGCGAGGTAACCACAACATACCGGTGTCACAGCATAACTAACAAAAGAGCAGCACGATTCTATGAATTGGCGGGAAAGTACGGATATTTTTCTCGAGTAGGTTTAGCCGCCATTTTGCTGGGATATGATCTGTCATGTCTCCTTTATTTGAATTGTAATCTTTTCGTGTGTTAGGTGTGTTAGGTCACAAACTATTTCAATGAAATATTCTGTAAGTACAAGGTTTTCTTGAAGTATTAGTATTTTCGTAAAGAAGCGCTCGTTGA